>ML786017.1:140462-182326 GCA_009831015.1 Picea engelmannii | reverse complement strand
GAATATTTCACCACGCTTCTTCCATACTTCTAGTCTCAAATAATAATGCATGAGACCAAGATCCTTCATATCGAATTCAGAGGCTAACTCCCTCTTACACTGAATAATGAAAGGCTCTGCACCTGTCAGAAACAAATCATCAACATATAGTAGTAGGATCACATGTGCATCATTCACAACCTTGTAATAAATATATGGATCAACATATCTGTTGGAAAATCCAAGTCTTGTCAAGTAACTGTCAATTCATGTATACCAAGCTCTTGGAGATTGCTTGAGTTCATACAAGGACTTCTTTAATCTACACGGGTTTCTCTTAGGTGTACCTCAAAACCTTGAGGTTGCTCTATGTATACTTATTCCTCTATTAATCCATTGAGAATGGAGGTATTTACATCCATCTAATATAAAATCCAACCAAAGATATGATGGCTCTAATAGAGGTGTATCTAGTAATTGGAGAAAACATCTCATCATAGTCTTCTCCCTCATGTTGGGAGAACCTTCTAGCCATGAATCTTGCCTTGTATTTATCGATACTCCCATATATTTCATGCTTTATCTTGTAAACCCATTTTTAAGTGACTGCATACTTTCCTTCAAGTCTAGGCATAATTTCACATACACCATTTTTCATGATGGATTAATATCCTTCCATTCTTTCTTCTTGACTGCTTCTTCAAAGGTGGAAGGTTCTACATTGACAATAATTGTCATGAGTTCCACATAACTAGAGAATCTTTTGGGATCTCTTGCTTTCCATGAAGGTGCCATTGGGAGATTTATGTCTTTCTACATCTTGTAGGGTGGATTTGAGCCATGCTGGTCATTTTTCTGGTCTCAAGTACAATAACTGGTTCCATAGGTTCAAGTGGTTGTTCTGGTTCTTCATTGGGATATTTCGGAGAACATGTAGTTTCTTCCTTGGGACCTTCATGTTCTTTTCACCATTGGAATCCATGGAATCTTCTATATATTTCTTGAAGGCAATATTTTCATCAAAATTCACATCTCTGCTGATTTCAACCCTCTGTTGACCTGGAACATAGATTATGTAATATTTTGATGACTCACTATATCCAATGAATATGCCCTTCTTTCCTGAAGGTTCCAACTTCTTTCTTTTGTCCTTGGGGAAATGAATATAGATAGGACAGACAAATATCCTCAAGTGTTCAACACTTGGCTTCTTTATGGAGAAATATTCTTCTAGAGTCATGTTCTTCAATATACGATGAGGACTTATATTCTGAACATATATGAATTTCATAGCTACTTCTCCCCATAGAAAGGTGGATAGATTCTAGTCATTCATCATTGCCTTAACATATTTTCAATGGATCGATTCTTTCTTTCTGCCACACCATTTTGTTGAGGATTATGTGGGACAATTAGCTCCCTCCTAATCCTAATTGCTTTACAAAAGGCAATGAGCTCCTTGGAGGTGTATTCTCCTCCATTATTAGATCTTAGTGTCTTTATATTCTTGTCTGTCAGGTTTTCCAATTTAACTTTGAATTCTTGGAATTTTCTAAATACTTCATCATTTGTATCTGAGTTGACGATTTACAAAACTCCTTTTGATTTACACACTTCCTTTAGAATTAGTACTTGGTGAGATCACCTACCTCACCACTTGATGGAGTCATCTGTTCCATGTTTGCAACTATCACTGTAGCTCCTTCTCAGATCTATCGTCTGTGACCTTCGCAGAATAAGAACAACAACATAAAAATTATTTCCAATAACATTTTCATAATAACATATCTATGGTAACAAGGATGGTAGTCATCATAGAATTACCAAGGTGACCTTCCTGGGAGCAAAACAAGCAATATCTCCTAGAGGAGATGCTAGTTCATTTTGCAAACAAGTGCAATAAGAATTTATATCAATAGTACTTACATGCAACCAAGTATACCTAATAGTAATAGAACCTTTCAAATATTGTTTTCACAATTATAGTGTCTACTTGCACTGTAGAAACTATCAAACTTGATATGTGCAAATTGAAACTCAATAATTTGATCAATCAAACCTGGAACCTAGAGCCTTAACTTCTAGGGAGGGTGCGCTTGTTCCTATGAATGTATTGAATTCAAGATCACTGTTTGGACAAGGTCTCATGTACATCCCCTGCAAACACACTCATTCTTTGTTGGTTGATATAACTTGAAAATCATATACAAGTGCATACCTTTGAAATTTGTAGCATCATTTAACTTGTCTTCTAATATGAAACTAGACACCATCTTGACAAGAAGAGGTTAGAAATTGAATAAAAAAGGTTAAATGATTAGAACAAGCTAGAAACCATGAAATTTCAACTTTGACCACAACAATCAAGTTTGACCAAAAGTCAACCTTTGACTTTGACTTTGACTAGTAAACCTTTGACTTTGAATTTGGCCAATCAATCTTTGACTTTGACCAAGAACTTAAACTTGACGTTTTTACTGGTTGAGGGAACCAGAGGGTGCGCTAGGCTAGGGTGCACTAGAATACCCAAAAATTAGGTCCAACACTTCACTGAAAGTGCCCAAGAATTTAGGTTTGGGTTTGCTGCAGCTGTAAAATCAGAAACCCTAGTTGCAACTGCAACTGGTGCTATAAGGAGCTTGACAAAGAACTGGCGATCTACCGTCCAGCGGTTAGACTGTTCTGAAGGTAGTGTGGGCCCATAACCTATTAAAATATTCGATGCGTTCATTTTAACATATACAATATCACTATTGTCTCACAACCATAGGCATGCAACCACCCCCGATCACTTTAACCTTTACTAGATAGAATGATTCCGGAAATCCACACTAGAACCAACATATAAACCCTAGCTGCAGTAGTAGCACGAGATGGAACTAGAAAACACCATCCAACTGCAACGACAAAACAATACAAGGAGAGTGCACCTTCTCTAAGGGTAGCACACAAGAGATAGAGTCTCCACTACCTTAGAACAAGAACAATACTCAACTGTAGCAGTTGCAGTTGCACTTCTTAGGATACCACCAAGAATATCAAAATACCACCAAGAATGTCACCAAGAATACCACCAAGACATACTATAAGGTAGGGCACATATCTTAGGATAGATAGCACTAGAGAGAGAGACCAAGAAACACCCTAGAAGATCCATATTCCTTTCTTTCAACTGCAACTCCAAACTTGCGCTATACTTTTCTGAGAGAGTGAGTGAAGTGTGTGTACAAAAGAGCTCAAGCGCCTTCTATTTATAGTCCTTCTTGTCACCTGTCTAGGCTGACTTCTCTTTCTGGAGGGTAATCTTTTAATATTATTTATTCTGTTGAGCCAACTTGTATTCTAAGGTTTTTACACATCTGTTTAGGGTTTGTCTTGATTTCATAATATTCTATTCTAGTCAAAGGTTACACGTGGAGTTTAATACCTCCCGCAACTACCATAATATCAACACTCAAGACCTACAAGAATATTGAATGTTTGTTGGATCCAATATTAATGGAAAAGGTAAGACCCATGGTGGATATGCCCAAGAGTTACTAGTTGTAAATGCGTATTAGGAGGAGATAGTTGGTAGGCTCTCATTGCTACAAATAATTGAACCTTTAGGACTCATAGTGGATCTTGACCATTTGATTGTCAATATTGATGGTTGAGAATCAACCTCATGGCATAAGGGGCTCAAGTATTAATGCTATAAATCTTAGGGCAAGGGCCAATTTGGGTCATTGGTTGAAAAAGGATCAATGGTGGAGAAGAGCCTGTGGTAATTGACTTAGCCCCTATAGTCATTCAGAAGGAATACATGTGACACATTTCCATTGGCGTGGGTTATAAAATTGATCACCAACACAAAGGGTTCCTTTGGATTCATAGAGATCTAAACCATTGATGGCGATCTTGATCAATGATGCAAAAAGAGTCTCAAAGAAAGTTGTGTGAAATAGTAGCCTTATACGACAAAGTGGTCCATCAGAACCATAGTAAATAAGGACCATTGGATTGCTAAGATCAACGATAGAGATCTTCATGTAGTGTAAAGGTTAATAATTTTAGTGGATTGGAAGAGGAACACATCATGTGTTTTTATTGACATGGGTTTTAAATTTGTGAACCAATGCGATGTGGGTCTTATGACTTGCAATAATTTGGGTCAGCCAATGGAAAAGTAATCAACAACTAGAGTTTTTCCCACTATAGAAGTGATAGATATTTACCATTGTTGGGGGCAGTGAAGAATGGGACACTTGGCACCCATTTATTGGTGCTGGTTATTAACTAACAAACCCATGAAAATCACACTTTTGCACTTGTAGGAATCTAGACCATTGATTGATTTTACGATCAACAATGGGTAGAGCACCTGTGGTAAAATTTATTAGGACTTGCCCTAAAGGAGAGGATCTTAAAACATAATTAAAAAATTCCATATGCCAGGTCCTACAATGCTAATAAGGCCTCAAGATGGAAATGAGAAAGGAAACCAAAGGAAAAATAAAAGGGAAAGGAAAAAAAGGAAAGGAAGAAAGAAAGGGAAAGAAAAGGAAAAAAAAGGAAAGGAAGAAAGAAAGGGAAAGAAAAGGAGAAAAAAGGAAAGGAAGAAATGGAAAGAAAGAATAGAGAAGGAAAAAGGAAAAATAAGTCCATATGACCATGTGTGTAGGCTTGTAAAAGGAATTTTGACAAGCTCCCCTACAATGGTGCAAATGGGTTGGGTAGACCACAAAGCACTTCAGAGGCTCAATGAAAGAGGAAATTTCGAATGGAATACCCAAATGGCCAAGGGAGGCATCATGGTACGTGAGAAATCATTATTAGAGCAAGTTTACAACACTAAGCCATAATGGGCAAGAAATCAGAGCTCATGTTGCAACACTAGAACAATATGGGGAAGAAGTCTAAATTACAAAATGGAATCAGATTTCAGCTTATAGTGCTGGACCAACATGGACATAAAAATCACGAGTGAATTTATTCAACCTTAGAAGGTGGGAGAAACAATTTTGATTGTTCCAACAAATTACAAAAGGCTCATGTTCTCAATATCTACTTTTGGTTAATTTGAAGTAGTAACAAGCAAATTCTTTGGGGTTGGATTTGAAAAGGAAATTTCCGATGTGTAAATGATAGAGGGAGATTGCATAATCCATTGGTTCTTACATATTGGCGTGGAAGCACAATTGAAATGGGAAAAGGTATGGCAATTTGAGATACTTGTTCATCAATATGCATAATGTTGGGATGAGGGTGGCTAGAAGTACATGCAAAATGACAATGCTCTTGATGAACAAGTATAATAAAATATAAAAGGATTGGAAATGAGATGACTAAATGCCATGCGTAAAGATGACTGAAATTCTTTTAGGTTTGTCTTTAAGGTCAAGAAAATAGATGGAAACTTATTTAATAAGAAAGGATACTTTAATGAGATTATAACAACAATTCTTGTTAGAAAGCAATCTAGATGTCATCAATGAAATGGATGACTTGTAAATATGACTTGAGGATCAAGATAATAAGAAAAGGGAAATGACCAAGGATGTTGGTTCACTATTATGAAGAATGCACCTAATGCATTTAAATACGATTAACAAAGTGTGTATACATTTTGCAAGGAGAGAAGAGTTGTGGATGCTATTGGTGTTGAGGTTAATATAATCAAGGAAGGATTGTAGCGAGAATGCAAGTAATACATTGACTACAACTAGTGAATGCAATTTAAGTTGCAAAGACAGCCGTGGTTCTCTTGGTTGTTGTGGTTGTACTCAGTACAATAGGATAATGATATAACAAAGGAATGGAAGATACCAATCTATAGAGAATGATATCCTTATGCATAAAAAAAAGATGCAAGTTCTTAGGTCCCTTGAGGAAGGGAAAGGAAACCGAGAAATGAAGGTTTTAGAGCATGATAGGCATCATGTTGACATAAGGAAAAGGTCATTTGGAATGCCTAAATATGGTAGAGGAAATTTTCCAGGAGAAAATAAGGCATGTACTCATATGTATGAGATGAGTGGACCATCTTGATGGATAATATGTATGTGTATGCATAGAAGAGTTGTAGGATATGGGCCAACAGGTTATGCATAAAGTGTGTATAGAAATAACGAACTTCACTTTCCCTGGAAGGGTAGGAGTTGATGATAAAGGACCAAGTTATGCTAGGGTTTGGATTGTCTTGGGAAGGCAGAATAAGTTGATACGAATTAGAGGAAATCTAAAAATCATTTCAAATAATGTGAAGTGAATGCTAAACTTTTATTCAATTGGAAGTTACTATTGAGGAAAATTATGAAGCACTTCACTGTGAGGAACTATCTGGTGAGATAGAGTGGATTTTGGTTAGTAAATTTCCAAGGAATTAAGAGCAAATTCTAGAGATGGACAAGCTTAAAAGAAACACAATATAAGGGCAAGGATGCATAATTCCAGATGTAGCCAAGACAACTTGAAAGTTGCAAATATTTGGAGACAAAAATAAAATCTAGGTCATTGCTAGGAATGCATTGATGAAAATGAGGGAGCTTCTCTAACTCTAAACTCTTTTGTTTGTAGAGTACAGTTGTATGCTTGAAAGTAGCAAGTGTAGTTTATGTCGATGAACTAACTATTAGATTGGGTGAGAAAATAACAACTAATGATCTATTGTGTGATTGGCATTAAGTCCATGGAGTATATTGGCTATGTTGAGGAAATCCAAGCTACGTAGAGGAATTGGAAGGGGGAATTCCTTAACTCTTCCCTTTTTGTATTTTTTTATTATGTTTCTTTGAGTTGAGAAATAAATGAGAAAGACATATGAATGTTGATATCAATGCAAGATAGTAAAATGGTTGGAATATGTATGCACCAGTAGACATATTGAGGGATAATATGTAGTAGAGTGCATATAGCTGTGCTTGAGCATATATGATGTTGCATATTGGCTAAGAGTGATATGTTGTTACATATGCGATGGATATGGAACGTTAATTAAATGTAGTTGTGGTGATTGCATAACCAGGAATGGTTGAGGACGTGGGTGAAGATGGTGATGAAATTGTTGCCTCTGGTAATCAACCTCATGAGAAAAGAAAAATGGCAAGAGGATTCTTGTCAAGAGGTTGTTGAAGGGACCATGTGAGTTTCCATGAAGTACTAGTTGATCAAATAACATCATAAATGTTGATGGAAACCATACAAGTATGATTTGGTCATGAAAATATTTCATGTGTATTGAAGGGAATTGGCTAAGAATTCCTTTAGTCATGCTTGATATCAAAGCTACTATGTTGATGACATTTTAATGCATATATATGATTGATAATTAGGTGAGGTGTATGTTAAAGGTAAGAAGCCTTGGACATGCAAAGATTGTTAAAATATTTCTCATGCATTCATATGGTAGAATGACATGTTGTATTTCCATTACGGGGTAATAACCAAGGAAAATAAGGGCTTATGTTCCTGGTTTAAAATGAATCCATGTGGTATAACCTTGTGTGAGACCATGCTATTGTTCAACCTAGGAAGGGGGTGATATGTCCATCCCAAGTGGACATGGTTCATTGCATCATGATACCACAACCTGTATAAACACAACAACATTATATTCGATTTCTCATAAATAGCCTATAGAAACATGACAACTATCTTACAGATGTAGAAGATCAGTGAGATTTCTAGAGAATAAGCAGAGCACTGCGGTGAATTTATTGAAGGTCACGTTGAAAAAAATAGTACACAATATTTTAGAGAAAGGATTTACTTTTGTCGTAGTTCCAAACAAGATACTTGTGGAAGAGTTGTTTTGCAACATTGAATCTTCACTCACATTCAAAAAAATAGAAAATACTAAAGTGATTAGGCAAGAATGCATGGTAGTGCGCTCTCTTGGATAGACTCTACTGCAGGGATTGAAGGTCCAACCCCTCCCCTAACATCACCTGTAGGTCTCTCTTGATGGGATAATGCTATAAAAGTGCATTTTCTCTATCCTGCATGGACCCATGACCCACCCCCTGAAATTCACCAATGTCAAATTAGTTGACATGGAGACCTAACATAAAATATGCCCATATTTTTCTAAGGAAATATAGAAGCACCTCCCTATTATTGCAGGGAGGTTTGTCAAATCTCATAAACCACCTATCCATACAATTGTATTAAAATGGTTTACAGGTGCACCAACCCATACAAATACATCTCTTTGTGACTAGTGGCTGTACTCTATTTCCCGAGTCAATAAACAATGCCATCAAATATTGTTTTGAAATATTTAGGTCTCTAACTTGGTTTTTATCTAGTCCCATCCTATAATATTCATACATCCTAGCTCTGGAATTAGAAATGTGAGGTAATTGGCCTTAGAAATTTGCAATGGAAGATACAATGGTGTCTAGGAAACTGGCTAGTAACAATCATGAGGGTTCTCTGGTATTTCATAAGTCTTGTACGAGGGTTATAAGAGACCTCAAACCTGCATCAATTTCCATGTTTATGTTTGCCGGTTGTGGGTTGTGGTTTGGTATGTGTTCTTGTGGTGATGTTGGGTTTGGGTTTTCTCCATGCTCCATATTAACTAAGTGTGTTGCAATTTAATAAGGAAAAAATAAATTTATGTTTATTTTTTAATCATTTAAACAAATTATGAAATTAAAAAAAATAAAATTCCATCAAAATATATGGAATTGATTGAAGACCACGTCGGTAGAGTTTGGCAGTGATTTTCCAAGCTCTCCTTAGTTTCTTCTCCCATTTTTTCTCAATTTCACTCAAAAATGTGCAGCACGGTCTATTGTTGAAATAGACCGACTGCGGGCATTTTATAAAATCAACCCACAAGAACACACACACATTACTAGGAACACATGCACGTTCTTACTGATGATTCCCTGACACTGAATTGACATCCTCAATGGTGGTTCGAGGAATGCCGAGCTTGTCAAATCAAGAATGTGTGCGTGTTATTATGAATGCGTGTGCATTTATGCTTGAGTGATTTTGTGCTCACCTCGTTGCCACTTTTTTGTCCATCAACTTCTTATGAACACCCTTATCACATTCTCTTTTCTAATTATAACTTCAGCTCTATCCATCAAATCATTTCTCATTTCTCATTGGGGTTGTACAAATAATTTCCATAGTTCCCTTTTATATCTCTTTCCCATAATCAATATAAATGTACATTGAAAATGATGCATGATAGAACCAAGTGTACTTAGAGTGGGTTACTGGATAATATAAATGTACATTGAAAATGATGCATGATAGAACCAAGTGTACTTAGAGTGGGTTACAGGATAACTTGATGCCTTTGATGTTAAAAAAAAAACCTTCATGTGTTAAAAAATGAAGAATAATGAAGACAAGTTGAGGTGAGAGAATTGGATTGCTTGTTGCTTAGAGCAATGTCTTGTTTGTGGTTCGTTACCTTATGGCAAGTACGTTTCTTGAATTTTGTAAAAATTTCAAATGGTATGTATCTTTTCTATTTCTTTGTTAACAAAGTATCAAAATTGGAATCATTTTTGTTAAATTCAAAGTCTTTGTGTTTTTTCATCACCGATACTTTTGCATAATAGTGGTGGTTTTACTATTGGTCCTTACCATTGTGGAAGTACTTAGAAAAGGAAGGTGCATAAATGGGATTTAACACTCTCTTTGCAAGGTGCATGTTTTTTAATTAATTTAAAATCTTTTTAAATTTAATATTATGTGAAGGTGATGGGATGCCATTTTAACATCAACGGAAGGGAATGTTCTAGTAGCAAATGAACATTTTGATGGTATGTCATTAAGATTATGTATTGGTAAGAGAATCTGTGATTAACATAAAGACATCATGTGATGATAAAGTTTTTATTTTGAAATAATAATAATAATTATTTTATTTTAAAATGATTAACATAAAGACATTATGTGATGATAAAGTTTTTATTTTGAAATAATTATTAAATTATTTATTATTATTATTTTATTTTAAAATAATTAATAAATTGTAGAACTTTGTTTTTGAAAATTAAAATTTGTAAGTTAATTTGAAAATTAAAATTTTTAAATTATTTTTTTATTAATCTGAAATGATTTAATTTTTATAAATAAAAACATGATAGTTTGATTTTAATTTTTATATTTAAAATGTCACAGGAATATGTTCATATAATCAATTTTTTAAATGTTATATGTATTAACATTATACTTATCATAAATTCATATATATATATATATATATATATATATATATATATTAATATCATATTTTTCTTTGTTTGTTAGAAATTTACCTATAACTTGTGGGGTCAACATTTTTAATCATCGATTAAGAAACCACAACTTAGGGGTATATAAGCCGTCAAAATCACTCGAGGATCACACTTGACCTGGGTCGTATCAACCCTTAACATGGCTTGATTTTTGGGTGTCTCCTCCCGACTAAACTCACCGTAAAGGTATTGAACTCAGGTTGTCTAACAAACTAAACCCACACCTTAACCAATTGAGCTAGCGAGAATTGACATATTAACATCATAGTTATTATAAATTCATTTTGATATATATATATATATATATATATATATATATATATATATATATAGTTTTTAAAGTAAGGAGGGGGTTGATTTTCTATTTATATATAAACAAAATGTACAGAGATAACAATATGGCTAGAAGATAAGCCAGATGTTCATCAAATGCATGAAATCATGTTGGCCTGCCTTGTGGGAAACCAAGCCAACTCTCAAAAAGACATGGAATAATATTCCTACGTAAGTATTTATCCTCTGACAAGTTTGATACATAGAGACCCTAACTACAAGAGAGCACTAAAAAATCTAACAGACCCATACAAAAAAAAGACTAAAAACAACATCTTGAATATCATTCATTGATATCATGAACCTGGGAAGCCCCCTTGGGATGGGCAGTATCCTGCTGAGGCAAAGGAGGAGGAGGCCTAACATTTGATGATGCATTTTTTTGGCTTGCAATTTGAAATATGTCGCCATGTTTTTTCACCAACCAGAATACTATCATGATTAGAAGACTATTATGGTGCTCCAACGCATCCATCCACTGAGTAAGATTTCTGAATTCTCCCTCCTGTAGTTTCATACTCAGTGCCACCATAGTTTTTACGTGCCAATAAAGCTCCACAATATTGCAGAATTTAGAATCTTTGTTCTTAGTGAAACCCAAGTCGGGGATGACATTCCCCACTTGCCTATCCACAACTTTATTTTCAATATGGGCTCTGACAAATCGAACCTCCTCCTCTAGAATTGTCATGGAATCCTTGATTTCCTAGTCGACTTCATAATAGTAATGCTCAACTGCTTCCTCAGCTGCAAGGGTGGCTCTAGTTTTATGCTTAGCATTCGAACTTGCCTTCCTTTTCTTGGAGCCTACGAGGGATCGAATCCCTGACTGCATGCACCCATAGCTACAAAATCACCAGGACACCAAATCCCATTGCTGCAAACCTCCTAACGCATAAGCAAATTGAGCAACAAAAGCAACAAGAATAAACAAAGATAAAAACTCACCAAATTTTTGAAGAGTCCTCCCATGTGTAGACATAATATCTGCCAGGACGGAGCCGTTCACATCATCAATAGCCATTGAAGAGCTCATAATGATCAAACACTAGAGGAGCTTGAGAGCTGTACTTCCCATCAACCTGCACAATCCTTTGCGCATCATGTTCAATAGAGCCTGTCTACAGTGCATCCATCCACGACGAGAGTAAAAGAGATTGTCTGGAGCACATCAACCTGAGAGGTGACAGAAGGAAAACATTCGAACAAGGCCTCCAACCGAGCTATAACTGCCATCATGCCCACCATATTCCACCTCGTCATGGCTGCTAGAGCCATGTGTCACCCCATCTGGGTGATTTTGATAAATGAAAATTATAACTATATTATAATTTTTAATATATTATAATAATACATATAGAATAGTTCATTAATATTATAATAGATTAATTCATATTTTATAAATTGCATTGATATTTAATATTTTTATTAAATAAGTAGTCTTTATTTATGCATTAGTAATATAATAAATATTAGGGGCGATAGGCCGGGGGGAGGGTTAACCTCGGAGGAAACCATAACAATAGATCATGGGGACTAATAAAACAAATAATCAAGTGAAAGTTTGAGCTGCATTTATAGGATTGACCCTGATACTTGAAAACAAAACTCAGAGAATTATTGTCATATGAAACTCAGAATTGGTGATAAAAGGTTTAAGACACACCAGTGGCAACTCTCAGTCTTTCCTGCTAAAAATCTACATAAAATCAATTTTGAGGAGAAAAAGTTCCCATCAGTGGAATACTTCCACATTCTTTGACGATGAAACCAAGAGATAGATCAACTCACCGAAAAAACCCAGACAATGAATCAAGGGGCTTTAATTACCAATGAGGTAGCAACCACAAGATTTCTTCCTTAACATCATGGGTAAATGAGAAACAAAGAGTGAACCTTCAATCAACATTATAGACAAAGGAGGAATTAAAATTGCAATACTTTCAAACATTAGAAATCAAAGGGATAATGGAGGCATAAAAGGCTCTAAAAATGTTTTTGGGATGAGTGATGTGACTCATCCCCCATTACAACAGATGATATATCAGGTTGAACCAAAGCACTTCCCTCTCCAAACGCGCGTCTCGCGTCACCTCCACACGCATACAGGTGGTAGATGGCATATCTTCGCATGGTGGAATTTAAAGCTCTTCCTCCTTTCATACTCTCTGCATGTGGGATTTACTCTCACTGTGGCGTCATCATGAGTCGTTTATCCCCTTCGAATGCCTAAGCATGGGATTCACAAAATTAATTGAGGATGCTCATTCCCTCTACCTTTCTGAATTCTGCTGAATACTCTGATTTTGTAATCTCTGGTTAATTTTATCTCGGCTATAACCCTCTTTTATTACGTCGAAAGGCATATACGTATTGGAGATGGGCACAATTAATCACCTTTTAATTTAAAATTCTAATCCGATGGCTAACAATTGAAAATGTTGGAATATTCTTAGTCGTCCTCCCAAATCAATGAATGTGATTTACTCTTCATAACTTCCTTGTATTTTTGAAAGCATCAGTTAACTTGTTTACTTTTTAACATTTACCTAATCATATTAAGAAATTACTGTACCACCATATGATTGCCACGTTTAACTGATTAACCTTTAGAATTACCACATTTAAGATTAACTTTTGGATTTCCGTAACTCTATGTACGTTTCAACTGTCTATGCGTTTCAATTCACTAGAATGTTGTCCATCAAGATAACTTTCAACATTCCCCATCCACAACACCAACCACTTTACGGCTGTGCTAGTATAATACATATTACCCATTTTGATTAAAAAAATATATAATAAATATTATTTTTAAATTTGAGATTTTAAAATCTTTGCTACTAAAAAAAATGATGCTTTTTGTATGGTTAAGGTGGAAGCGTATTTAACTTAGAAAAATGATGTTTTTTTTATAATATAAATTGATAAATAATTTTATTTCATAATATTAGAAAAAGACATTCTACTTATGCCTAAATACAACTTGAGTGGGCCTAATGGTTAATAACATGTGTTTCCTCTTAAGAGGTCATAGGTTCTCAAATCCAGAGGGAGGTAAGGTATGTATACCTTTGTAGACTTTACCAGTCAAATCGCTGGGCGAAGGGGGGTCCTTAGTCCCACAAACAAGGGGGTCTCATACACCAATTTGGTGTGCTGGCTTGGCCGTGACCTTAAAAATAGATTATTATTATTTAGTACAGCCTTAGTGGGCTTATTATTATTATTATTATAAAATAAATTAATAAATTAAGATATTAATAAAGTATTGTGATGTATTAAAAATTTAATATAATTATAATTTTAAGTTTATAAAATTATAAAGTAAATTAATATATTAAGATATTAATAAATTATTGTGATGTATTAAAGATTATAATACAATTATAATTTTGATATTTAATGTTCATCTATTCATAAAATTATGATACTGATTAGCTATAATCTTTAATAACATATGCTTATGTATTTATGATACAATTAATATATTAAGATATTAATAAATTATTGTGATGTATTAAAGATTATAATACAATTACAATTTTGATATTTAATGTTCATCTATTCATAAAATTATGATAGTGGCTATAATCTTTAATAACATATGCTTATGTATTTATGATAATCATGAATGAGTTATATTTTTTTTGTTTTTTATGTTTTTAATAAAAACTAATAAATTGTATTGTCAAAAATGGTAACAAAAAGGTTTACAATACTAGATATACCTATGTCATAAATTTTGTCTATGTCAAGTTATCCATATCTATCCAAAACATTATACATAGATTACTAATGCCTTATGACAAAATTTGCAAAATATATCTAGTATTATAGATCTTGTAAAAAATGCCTAATGTACTCAATGTTTTAAAAAACATATGCTAAAGAAGGTGTGGAGACTTGCTACTTCATCTAGTCCTGCATTGTTTTCAAGCGGTTCCTATTCTACAATATCCATGGCTTCTATCATCTGAATTACCATGTCCTTATCCTTATATTCCCCTTGCTCTGAAATCCTATGGTTGGATATCATAAAATTTACATCTTTTTTCATGATTTATACCATATTTTTGAGGAAATTGCACTTAGTTTTAAGGAATGCTAGCTGTTGTTTGACCTGAAAAGTGTACTCATGATTTCTGCTATAGTCGAACCTATGGAACAAAACCTATTGTAGTGAAAATCTTGTCTTTCAAAGCCACTTCCCTACATTTTAGTGAGAAAACATATATCCCAAAACACGATACTAAACAACAAAAGAAAAAACTTAGAGTAGGTGAGGGTCTCACAATGAGCATAAATGAAGCCAAAGAGCTGTTCGATAAGTGAGACTGAGAATGAAAGAAGGTCAGTTGAGGAGGTAAAACCATGACCAAAGTGCAAGAGCCAATAATTTACTCCCAAAACTGTGAAACTTAGAGAATCGATATTTTACTTAGATTCACCATATCCAAAGAGAACAAAACTAAAGAGAACAAAACTAATAACTTTCACAAACTAGGCTCTAATCAAAATCGATTGTAAAATGGATAACAAAAATATCATATCACAAACAAACCTGAAAAGAAACACACTGAATAATTCAACGTCCTCTCAATTGGTTTTGGCCTGAGTGCTCATTATCCCACCTACCTTAGGATGAAATAACTCCATGGATTCAATTGCAGCTATCCTTGTAACTTGAAACTGTTGATATTATGGTAGTTGCGGGAGGTATTTACCTCCACGTGTAAATCTAACGAGAATAGAATATTCTGGGAAGCAAGAATAAACCCTAATGAGTTGGCTAATAACCCTAGAAGACAAGTCGGCTCAAGAGGATAATTTGTATTAGGTTATTAGCCTCCAAGAGAAGAAGTCGGCCATAAGAAATAATATATACTGAGTAAATAGGTACCCAAAATGAGAAGTCAACCCAAGAAGTTAGCCAGAATTAGTATAAATATAGGAGGCCAGTCTTCATTCTGGCAGGCATTCTCAGAACTGCAAAGCTCACTTGTGTGCACTGTAGTTAGCCAGTTTGTGCGCAAGTTTGGAGGAGAAGCTGTCGTTGCAGCTGCTGCAGCTAGCAGATTATGTTTTGGCTTGGACTATCTCTTGGTTATGGTTTGGACTATATGATCAACTCTTGTTTGGTGCGCTATCCTTGGAGAAAGGTGCGCTACCCTTTGTTTGGCTATCTAGCCTAGGGTTTTCTTCCAGAGTGATTCTTTGTCAAGGTTAAGGTGCTCGAAGGGTGGCTTCGGCCTATGGTTGGGCGACAATAGTGATATTGTCTATGGTAAAACAAGAAAATCCATTATATTCTAACAATTTATGGGCCTACACCTCCTTCCTTCAGTCTAACCACTGGAAGGGAGCATAGCCATAAGGATATTAAGCTCGTTGAAGAACTGCCGCTAGTGTTTCTAGCAGGAGCAATCACTAAAGCAATGCCGCTATGGTTACTAGCAGGTGCAGTTGAAGAAACCCTAACCCTCTCGTTGAGGCACCTTAAGTGTAGGGATTGACCTAATTTCTGGATAGACCAGTGTGCCCTAGCCTAGTGCATCTCCTAGTACTCTCAGCAAGCCAAGACGTCAAGTTTGAGTTTTTGGTCAAATCTAGGGTTGACCAAGTCAAAGCAGCCATGACTTACTCTATGAAGTCAGAAAACAAGTTAGATGGATCTTCTAACTTCAGAGCATGGGAGACAAGGATTTACCTCATCCTTGCCAAGAATAAAGTGCTGGATATCGTGAAAGGAAAGATCATGGAACCAGAGTTTGAAGAAGGAAAAGAGAAGGAACCGCAGAATGTTGCAGTTATGGAGAAGTTCAAAGACGGTGATATCAATGCCATGAGTATCATAGTGGACTCTATAAAATACCACCTGATACCCTATATATACCATCTTGACTCATCGAAGAAGATGTACGATGCCCTAACAAACCTCTTCTTAGTCAAAAACATTGGACAAGTAATGAATCTGAAGAATGAGCTCCATGACATGAAGATGAATGCTGATGACAACATAACATCATACTTTGTGAAAATCTCTCAGTTAAGAGATCAACTACAAGCTATTGAAGAGATCATTTCAAAGAAGGAATTGGTAAACATAGTACTCAATGGTCTTCCCAAGACATGGGATGCATTTGCTGCAAGCATGAACACAAGGAAGGAGTATCCTACATTTGAAGAACTTTGATCTTGATATGCTCAAGAAGAGTCAAGGATCAGTGCAAAATAGAAACCTCAAAAGAAGTAAGATGATCAAGCCTTCACACCAAGATTCAAGAATTTCAGGAACAAAAGGAAGTTTGAAAGGAAGCCAAATCAAAAGAAGGATATGTCAGAAATACAATGCTTCAACTGTCAAAAATATGGTCACTACAAGAATCATTGTCCCAAGCTAAAGAAAAGGAAGGAGACACACGAAGCATTAGTTGCCGAAGAAAGGAAACCCTCAAGAAAAACCAAGTAGGATAAAGCAAACTTCTTCCTCTAAAGACAAGGTAACAATAGTATTCATAGTTCTTGTACATATCTTGTTTGCATAGTCTCTATACATATCTTGTATATCTATCTCTTAGAAGATAATATGTTCCAAGAAGAACTATACCTATGGAAGAAAAAAAAGATAAGTAAGACAATACACATGAAATGATGAAGTACATCAAACAAATCATGTGGAATTTATTACATAAGTAACAACTGCAAGATAAGCCGAAATCAACAATCAAGAAGAAATTGGAGAAAGACTTATGACATCTTGCAAAAGGAAACAAGAATGCAGACATAATCATGGACTCTATTAGATGGAGGGAGCCAATTATATAAAGAAGAGAATGCATTCATACATGAAGCAAGGATTATGAGGGAGCTAATCCTATGATCCATTTAAGATGATGAAGCATATATCCATGGTAGCAGCCATGAAAAGCAGTACGTGTCTAGCTCGACCTTAGAAGAAGTCTTCTTTGAAGGGAAGCCTTAAAGTATCCCTGGTTGTCCATCTACATCCGTGATCAAATAAAGTACCAAGGCAAGTACCAAGGCAAGTGTTTCTCTTCCCTAGGCGCCTAAGGGGGAGAAAGTGCCTAATGTGGGTCCTAGTCAAATTCATTTGTGAGATGCAAATTAAAAGATAACTTTATGACTAAAGTGAGGGTGAGTGAAGAGACACCAAATCTCAGCCACCCATCTAATCTAATCTCAACCGTTAGATTAGAAAACCCCTCACCTTCCCTCATGAGGTCGACTAGGGCAAGAGGGTGCACCCATTCTTGGGTTGTTCATCAATCCTCTTGTTGAGAGAGCAAGAGAGAGCAAGAGAGAGAGGTCGAGCTTGAGAAGACAACATTTGCAGAGTAAGGGCACGATTCCCAAGATAGTCAAGTAGCACAGAAATCGAGGAGGGTATTGCTAAGTGTGAGGGATGTACCATACGAATTTCTTGAGGGTCGTACAACAAATTTCTATGCACAAATTTCGAGAAAAGGAAACAACAGTTTTGTGGAGACCGTACAGTACAAATTTCACAGTCCGTACAACAACAAAAGGACAATAGTTCGTACAACAAGGTACAACATGCATTTCAAGGTGTGGCACAATTTTCTAGGGGCATTTAATGCACATAAAAGAGGGTACAACAAACACAGAAAAGAGGCACGATTTTTGAGGAGTTCCGTACAAAATTTATTGCTGTAGCAGTCGTACAGTTGTATGGATTTCCGATACAGATTTCGAGGAGCTGCATTCTGGAATTTTTTCTGAAGAAGACGAGCATAAATTTTCTGAGATAAGTTTGTATTTTTGCTGAAGATTAGACTGCTGTAAAATAAATTTTTCAGAAGCTCAATAATAATAAAAAGCCCTCTCTCACTGGTTTTCCCCTTGTGGGTTTTTCCAAGGTTGAAGTTAGACCGAAAATTCTTGTGTCTAAATTTTCTGAGTTTTGCATACTGCTGATGTTTTATTTCTACGTTGAAAACGATGTTCATAATCCTCATGTTTCAGTTCTGAAGTTTATTTTCTGCTAAGTTTTTATATGCTGAAACTGTGATGAAACTGGGTTTGGGAATTTAACTTTGGCTGAAAAATCAGTGAGACTGAAACTGGGTTGGGGTCTGAAATTTTAACATGGTATCAGAGCTGAGTTGAAGGGAAGCAAAAATTTCAGCAGATAGAAAGTTGGGACAACAGTCACTTCACGGGGCAGATTTTTTGAATTTGTGATTTTCAGCAGAAAAAGGGTCATGGTTATTGGTTTGAGAGTTGAGGACAGACTTGATGGGACAACAAATTTTGGTGCTTGGAAGGAGAGGACGATCTTGCTTTTGCATGAGAACGAGTTGTGGGACATTGTGGAGAATACCACTACTCATCCTATTGTGGTACCTACTGATGCTATTCTTCTTGCAACCTATACTAAGAAGAGTATCAAGGCTAAGAGATTTATTCTTGATGCCATCAAGGATCATTTGATTCCTCACTTTATGGGGAAGACACATGCCTATGAGATGTAGGAGTCTTTGACTAAATTGTACCAGAGTACAAATGAAAACTGACAGATAGTTTTGAGGGAAAAACTGAAGAGCATAAAAATGACCAAGGCTGAAAATGTGGTCACATACCTTACTAGATTGACAGAGGTGAGGGATGAGCTTGGAGCTGTGGGGGAAGCCATAGTTGACAGTGAGCTTGTGAGAACAACATTGAATGGTGTTTCCAAACAATGGGCTGTTTTTGTGGAGGGCATTGTTTCTAGGGAGAAGCTTCCCGGTTGGGAACGTCTTTTGGATGACTTTGTTTAGGAGGAGATCCGAAGAGGTTATGTACATGGCAGTTCATCTACTGGTCATGAGGAGGAGAATGTGGCTCTTGCTACCACTAGCAAGAAGAAGTTCAGAAAGGGTCCAAAGGGAGGACAGAAGCCCAAAGGTGAAGGGAAGAAAGACATGAGCAAATTCAAGTGCTTTGCTTGCCATAAGTTTGGGCACTATGCAGGACAATGTCCAAACAAGAAGAAGAAACAAACAATAGCTTCAACATAGGTGGAAGAGTTTTCCACCAAGTTTGACAAGGAAATTTCCTTGATTGTGTGTCTTTCCTCGAGGACCACTACTCCCGATACTTGGTATATTGACAGTGGTGCCTCTCTCCATATGACAACAACTCGTGAGCACTTGACAGATCTTACTCAATGTGGAGATGCAGAGGTAGTGCTTGGAGATGATTGAGAGGTCAAGGTGGCTGGTTGTGGGACCGTATCATTTCAGAAGGAGTCTTTGCCTCCCATGAATTTAACAGAGGTTCTTTATGTTTCGGGCTTGAAGAAGAACTTAGTATTAGTTTCTACTATTGAGGAGAAGGGCTATGGGATCTTGTTCCATGATGGGAAGGTGCTCCTTTTCCCCAGAGGGTCTAGCATCACTTCGGCCAAAGCGATAGGTACTAGACATGCGAGGCTATACAAGTTCTTGTTCTAGCTAGTTCGAGCATTGATTCATTCTACCAACAATAACAATGACCTATGTGAGATATGGAACAGGAGGATGGCACATTTTCACCATGGGGCTTTGAGAGTTTTGAGGGAGATGGCGACGGGAGTTCCAGATTTCGGTTCAAAGCACCATGAGTTGTGCAAGGGGTGTACCTTGGGAAAGTACACCAAGAATGCTTTTCCGAGCAGTGATAGTAGAGCATCAGGGATACTTTATCTTATACATTCAGATGTATGTGGCCTGATGTCTTCGACATCGTTGACTAGATCCCTATACTATGTTGTATTCATTGATGACTTCTCTCAGAAGTCCTAGATTTTCTTCATGAAGACCAAAGGACAGGCCTTCAATCGGTTCCAAGAGTTCAAAGCTCTTGTGGAGAACCAGATAGGGAAGAAAATTAGAGTCCTAAGATTGGACAATGGGGGTGAGTATACCTCCAAGGATTTCATGGATTTTTGTGCTAGAGAGGGCATCAGGAGGGAGTTGAATGTTCCTTACAACCCACAACAGAATGGGGTTGCAGAGAGGAAGAACATGGCCATTGTTGGGGCTACGAGAGCCATGGTACATGATCAGGGGCTGCCACTATTTCTATGGGCCGAGGCATGCTACACTACAGTTTATCTACAGAACAGGAGTCCTCACAGGGCTGTGGGGAGCATGACTCCTGAGGAGGCTTTCTCAGGGAAGAATCCTGAGGTGGGGCACTTTCGGATTTTTGGGTGCATCACTTATTCATATGTCCCTTCTGAGAAGAGGACAAAGCTGGAGCCCATGGCAGAGATAGGGATCTTTGTTGGGTATAGTGAGACTTCAAAGGATTTCCATATTTACCTTCCCTCCTTGAGGAAGACTGTCTTGAGGAGGGATGTCAGATTTAAGGAGGACAGAGCCTTTAGGAAGTCTAGAGGGACAGAGAGAGGTGAGAAATATTCACCTCAGATTCAGGTGAGCTTGCAGCAGACTATAGTGACACATAGTTCGGGGCCACCAGCTTCGGTGACTACAGGTTCACAGGTGACAGGGCCACAGAGTTCAGGTTCGCAAGCTATCGATCCATAGGTTTCAGGATCAGGTACTTCAGGGTCTACTACAATATCATTGTCTTTAGAAGATGAGGTTGAGCAGGGAGAGTCCCCTCCACAGGACACTACTTCGGAGAGGAGGAAGCCCAAGTGGCTTCAGGACACTTTGAGGGAGGCACAGGGTTCAATGGGGAATCCCAGGCAGGCAGCGAGGGAGAGTAAACCACCCGAGAGGTTTTTCAGCTACATTGCGATGGTGAGAAGTATTCGGGAGTCTGAGCCTTCCACTTTTGAGGAGGCCTCTAGTAGACAGGTATGGAGAGATTCCATGATGGAAGAGTACAATTCCATCATGAAGAATGATGTCTGGGAAGTTGTTCCTAGACCTGAGGGGAAGTCAGTGGTGACTTCCAGGTGGCTCTACAAGCTAAAGCATGATGCGGATGGAAGCATTGAGAAGTACAGAGCTTGCTTTGTGGCTCGGGGGTTTTCAAAGGTTGAGGGAGTTGACTATGATGAGACCTTTGCGCCGGTTGCTAGATACACTTCGATCGGGGCAGTGATATCCATTGCAACAAAGATGGGCTGGAATATCCACCAGATGGATGTGAAGACCGCATTTCTGAATGGTCTTATAGAAGAGGAGGTGTATATTGAGCAACCATTGGGATTTGAGGTGCATGGGAGAGAGTCTCATGTGTGTAGACTGAAGAAGGAATTGTATGGACTGAAACAAGATCCCATAGCTTGGTATTCGAGGATAGATGCCTATTTGTAGCAGTTGGGTTTTGAGAAGAGTGAGGTGGATCCCAACCTATACCTCATTATGGTTAGAGAGGATCCTCTCATTCTTATGCTATATGTGGATGATATTTTCATTACAGGGGTAGAGAGACTCATCAGCAGCTGCAAGGAGAGCCTTGCTTCAGAGTTCGAGATGACTGATATCGGATTGATGAATTATTTTTTGGGATTGGAGGTTTGGCAAGAGCCTGGACACATCTTCCTGGGACAGGGGAAGTATGTGTGTGACATTCTGAGCAGATTTCAGATGGTATATATTAGGCCCATGACCACTCCCATGATTACCAACTGGAAGAAGCTTCATGCTTCTGAGTCACAGTTGGTGGATTCCACTTTGTATCGTCAGTTGATCGGGTCATTGATATATTTGGTCAACACCAAGCCAGATATTTGTTTTTCTATCAACAATCTTAGCCAGTTCATGGTGGAGCCTAGGAGAGTGCACTGGGTGGCAGCAAAACATGTGCTCAGGTATCTTTGTGGTACCATAGATTATGGTTTGGACTATCATAGAGGAGATGGAGTTCGTCTGGTTGGCTATACAGACTTGGATTGGGCAGGATGTGTCAGTGATAGGAAAAGAACTTTAGGGTGCTGCTTCAGATTGGGATCAGCAGTTGTGTATTGGTTCAGTCAGAAGCAGAAGTCAGTGGCTTTGAGTTCAACAGAGGCCGAGTATATGGTAGCTATTCAGGCTAGTTGTGAGGCCCTTTGGCTTTGCAAGATGCTGGTGGGATTGTTCGGTGTGCAATTGAGGCCTACCATGATTTACTGTGATAATCAGAGTTGCATTAAAATCTCAGAGAATCCATTTTTTCATGAATACTCTAAGCATATCGAGATTCGATATCACTTCATCCGTGATTATGTTCAGAGAGGAGCTGTGGAGCTACAATACATATCTACAGAGGAGCAGGTTGCAGACATACTCACCAAGGCATTGGGCAGAGGCAAGTTTGTATTTTTTAGGGACAAGCTTGGAGTGGTGAGTAACACTTTCCTCGGTATGAGGGAGTGTTAAATTTTTAATTAAATAAAGTACCAAGGCAAGTGTTTCTCTTCCCTAGGCGCCTAAGGGGGAGAAAGTGCCTAATGTGGATCCTAGTCAAATTAATTTGTGAGATGCAAATTAAAAGATAACTTTATGACTAAAATGAGGGTGAGTGAAGAGACACCAAATCTTAGCCACCCATCTAATCTAATCTCAACCGTTAGATTAGAAAACCCCTCACCTTCCCTCATGAGGTCGACTAGGGAAAGAGGGCGCACCCATTCTTGGGTTGTTCATCAATCCTCTTTTTGAGAGAGCAAGAGAGAGCAAGAGAGAGAGGTTGAGCTTGAGAAGACAACATTTGCAGAGTAAGGGCATGATTCCCAAGACAACCGAGTAACACAGAAATTGAGGAGGGTATTGCTGAGTGTGAGGGCCGTACCGTATGGATTTCTTGAGGGCCATACAACAAATTTCTGTGCACAGATTTCGAGAAAAGGAAACAACAATTTTGTGGAGGCCGTACAATATGGATTTGACAGTTCGTACAACAACAAAAGGACAACAGTTTGTACAACAAGGTACAACATGCATTTCAAGGCATGGCACAATTTTTGAGGGGAATTTAATGCACATAAAAGAGGGTACAACAAACACATAAAAGAGGCACGATTTTTGAGGAGTTCCGTACAACATTTATTGCTGTAGCAGCCGTACAGTTGTATGGATTTCTGATACAGATTTCGAGGAGCTGCATTCTAGAATTTTTTCTGAAGAAGACATGCATAAATTTTCTGAGATAAGTTTGTATTTTTGCTGAAGATTAGACTGTTGTAAAAGAAATTTCTCAGAAGCTCAATAATAATAAAAAGCCCTCTCTCACTGGTTTTCCCCTTGTGGGTTTTTCCAGGGTCGAAGTTAGACTGAAAATTCTTGTGTCTAAATTTTCTGAGTTTTGCATACTGTTGATGTTTTATTTCTGCATTGAAAACAATGTTCAAAATCCTCATGTTTCAGTTCTGAAGTTTATTTTCTGCTAAGTTTTTATATGCTGAAACTATGCTGAAATTGGGTTTGGGCATTTAACTTTGGCTAAAAAATCAGCGAGACTGAAACTGGGTTGGGGTCTAAAATTTTAACATATATATATATATATATGAGTTGCACTGAAGAAAATCAACAGTAAAAATTTCTACAAAAATTGGCTCAAGGCCTAATAAGTATGCTACTACTATCATTCTTAAGTACATAACAAAATCCAAGGTATACATCCAAGAAGTTTGACTACTAATTACTTTAACAAACTATCCTAGCAAAACAATACATTTGTAGTACATCCAACGATGGGAAGATTCCTGATCTAGTGCTTCCCGTGCTTCTTCTTGATCTGGTTCAGTTCCTTCGACTTTGATAGGTTCTGCTTCTCAGTTTCCTTGTTCCTCAACCCCCAAAGCTTGATTTATAGAAGCATATTGTGATTGTTGAGGCAACACCAATGACCTTAACTACAAATATTCTTGTTCTAGAAGTTCAATTCATTGAAGAGAGATGCAACAATATGGTCCAAAGTACGTACCTTTCTTGTGATTTTCCTAAGTTCTACACTATCACCTTCTATTGTTTCTTTGTGTATGAAAACTATGCACTTGATGTATCTCCAAGAGTATCCATATTGTGGCATATTTTCTTCCCAATACTTTTATTCCACTGTTTATAAAATACCTAGTTTCCAATAGTAGCAAAACCAACAATGCTAGAGTGCTCGATATCTACAAGCAACTTGCTAATTGTCCACTGTTCCAGATTGCAATTGTGAGTAGTAGGATAGAAAACATGTAACCAAAACCCACATACAAAAAAGCCACCTAAAGACCCAGAGAAAATGACTAGGGTTATGATGAAATTAGGATACTGAAGAGCAGACCCAATACTTGTGAAACTTATTCTTGAATACACCCAATTCTCAGAAATGAATACAATAACAATTCAAAAAAACTCAACGTTATTACACAATATACAATATGCGATATAGACTAGATTGAAAATGGGAATTGAAGAGAGACTGTTAGGGGACCTCAACATAGAAACATAATACCCAAATATTGACTCTAAAACATCGAACCAAAACCCATGTTCGATACCTCCTCTAGAAACAAGAGAATTCACAATGGTCCTCCACCCACAATAAAAAAATCCCTTATTAGAAGACCCATTTAAGTTCCCTATGACTATTTCTAAATCGCCCAACCACAAACCATCTTCAATACCTCCTCCAAAATAAGAGGAATTCACATACAAACTTATAATTTCAAGATTAAATATCAGAGTAATAGGAAGTTGTAAGTTAAAATGCACTGAAGAAGGGTGAGGGAACCTAGAATCCAGGTTGAACTTGGTCAGACAATCATACAATCCTGACACTTAAATACCGATGCCCAATATTGCTTCTTTCCCACCACAACGATCCTTCAAAAACTTGATTCTGAATCCCTCCACACTGCACCTACCAGAGAGACCACCAGAGAAGAATAAAAGAACCATGTCTACCCTGTTAGAGTTAAAACATTCACATGCATTGAAATGAATGCAACCCATGAAATCAAAGCCATGGATATGTGCAAACCACATCCAATTAAATGTTACACTCGAACAAACATCCCAAAAATTTATTGCACCTTCCATAGTCATTATGGGATATGGAGCCACCAATGCCTCCCATTCAAAATGAATAAACCTTTGTCGAGCTATGAACCCACCTTGGCCCATTTATCTACTTCACTGTTTAATTGTCACTTGGTATGGTATAAAGAGTTCTCTTCAAATTCCTTAAGAAGAGTGAGAGAGATACAAAATTCCATTGATAATATTTCCCCCAATGTGATAATTTTTGATAATATCCCTTATTATCAACATGGAATCACTGAGGATTATCAAATTAGATATTCTAGTGAATTGTCCAACATAATGCCTTCAAATAGGCCATAAACCTCTGCCTCATTTTTAGAAACTGTCACTAGACCCCATGTGTAATGAACATTTATATTTCCTTCGGGATTACATATTATCCCCCCCACACCTGCCACCCCTGGGTTGTTTCTCGATGCTCCATCAAAGAAGAGAGTAATGGTGTGCTGAGATGATAACCAATTCTTAAATTCTGCATCAAATATTCTTATGGACCATTTGGGTGAGGGGGTTGTGATTCTTTTGCCGATTGAGGGATTGATTTCCACCTTGAACTAATTTAACCATTCCTCTTCATACTGATCCAGATTTATGAGCGAAACAAAATGAATAACATATTGAATACAATAACACAGAGATACGGAGAACAACAACATATATCTAGTGAACAATAACTTCTATTGAATAAATAAAATATGATGAAACTTTAAAACTGAAAACAACTTGCTCAAATGGTGGTGTTATCACCAGAAGTCACTCCTGGATTGCAGCATGAGTAAGCCCAATACCCATTAGTTTATATGTCACAGGTTATTATAAAGGGTTGATCAAAGAGAGTAAACTCAGACCAATATCGTTTTAACTCAGAGAAATGGGTTGGAACTACAGAGCCATGTGAGGTCTTGATCTAACTTAGGCCATTAAGTTTGTATAGTGGTGAGTAGATGGAGAAAGACGAGAAGGGTAGAAAGGTCTTCTCTGGACATCCGGTCTTCCAACAACCTTTGGAGGAAAAGTCTCAGATACAAGATCCTCTTGGTCTGAGAACTCCGAGAGACTGAAAACGTTGTAACAACAAATATAGTCAAACCTACACTACAACACAGCTACAACACTCGACTAGATCATCCATGCCTGATATTTCAATGTCAAAAGCAAAGAGATGAAAGAAGAAGATGGATTCCATTAAACAAGAAATATCAAGCAACAATGCATAACCAGAGAACCACAAGCCTCGCTAAAACCTTTACAATTGGGAGCTTAGCTCTACCATCGATACTTACAAAAATATCAAAACTGAGTATTTATACTCAAAACAAAATTACAGAAGCGTGAATCTAATGTCTGCATTGAAGGCATCTTGTCTACATGTTTCTTGACAGACAATGCATGTAATCTCCTGTTAGAAGGAAACTCTGTTGGACACAATCATGTTCTCAGAATGGACCTGCAGATGAATTGACTGGATGATAGCTCCTTTCTAGGATTTCCATTTATGGTGGAGACGATGTTCAACTGCACCACCAATCAAAATAACTGCTTCATCAGGATCAGGGAAAAAACCCAGGTCAACTCTTCACCTGTGGGGCTTGACGACCTATGCATTTTGATATCTGGTCCTGAGCTGGATGCTTACGGGGGGGGCATGAAAGCTAAAGTGGATGAAGACAATGCGACTGGCGTGCTTGACACAAAATGGTGGATGAAAAAGGACCAGGTGGACGGGTGTGGATGAAAAGAGGAGACTGAGGATTAGCTCGGGAGGCCACCTAAGCGGAAGCTGAGGTGTAATGGGATGGAGGCGATGTGGAGCGAGGTGGCAGGAGATGAGAAAGGGACATGTACTAACGGGAAAGTAAGTGGAAGACATATGGAGGGAGTGGAAGTGATGAGGGGTGGCCACTTGTCGGCCCCAGATAGGATAATTTATGCACATGCATATATCGGGGCTGCGAAAAGCGCTCTGAAACTTCCCCGCTTTTAGCCCTGATGTGGGTCTTTGGATGAATGTAGCGCCTCCACAAACTGTGGTTGTTTTCCCCAACCTACTCTACCTTTTTTTATCCTATGCGCATGTTGAAGCCCCGATATGACCATCGACCGTTGATCTGGGGCGCTCAGCTCTCGACCGCCTAGATATGCACGCACCTTATCATGTTGCACCATAATTTATCATCACATATCCGACTTAGGATATAATCCAAATTGTGGGTTTTAGCCCAATTCTTGTCATTCTTTTTCCATGGTATCCATTTTGAAGGAAGAACGCCCCCTCTACCAACATATGTGATAACATTAGGCTCCACGAGGGATGGCTTTCTCCCTGTGAGATGGCAAGAAATCTTCTGCAGTTTCAGTGCCTTGCTGTTGGGATATGGAGTCATTTATGAGCTGAAAAATAGAAACAAAAAAAAAAACAATATTTACAAATACATGAGAGCCACCTGTGGCTCAAACAAAGAATTTCTTCAGAAAATGCCCATCTAGAGGGCCACCAAAAATTTCATTTCCCTCCAGATTCTGCAACCTGTAAGGTATTATTTGGAATTGTCTCAGAAACTTTGAAGGGCCCAATCCACAAGGCATCGAATTTGCTGTTCTTTCCTTTGTCCTGCCTGGGTGCATCCCATTTAAGCACTAGATCTCCCAGTTGGAAATCTTCATTTCTTGCCTTTTTGTCAAAGGTTTTCTTGATCCTTTGCTAACGGTCATGAGTTCTGTCCAACACCTGATCTCTAGTATGATAGACTTCCACCAGTTGATGAATTCTTCTGATCATATTATCAGGCTCTCCTTGATAATCCTGAAAGAATTTTGCTATAGGTAGATCCAGTCGAGAGGGAAAAACAACTTCTGTCCCATAAACAAGTTGGAAAGGGGAGATACCTATGGACCATTTTGTTGTCACTCAATCAACCCACAGAGCAAATTTGAGCTTTGAATCCCATGCCTTCTTATTGTCTTCTAACAACCTTTTAATAAGCTTGATCAAACTTTTGTTAGAGGAATCTGCCAGTCCATTGCCTTGGGGATAATAAGGAGTGGAGTGAATTAATGAAATCTCAAACTACTCACAGAACTTGATCAAAGGCTCAGACTTGAAAGATGCAACATTACAAGTGATACTTCTGCTAGGACAACCAAACCTTGCTATGATATCCTCCAGGAAACTGATGATTACCTTGTGTGAAGCACTCCTGGTGAGGATGGCTTCTATCCATTTGGTGAAATAATCTTTTGTAGTTAAGATCCATCTGTGTTGACCACTTGAAGTAGGATGAATCTCCCCAATGAAGTCCAATCCCCATTGCTGAAGCTACTACATGCTTTAGTGGCAAGGATTTGAGCTGCTGCTTTCATGAGAATTTTTTACATTTGATGCAGGATTTGATCTCTCTGCAAACATCAGTGAACAAAGTGGGACAATAGTACCCTTCCCTAAGAATTTTGTAGGCTGTGGTATTCCAGAAATGATGTCTCCCACATAGGCTTCTACGAAAATCAAACATAATTCTTTGGGCCTCCTGGGGATCCTAACATCTCAGAAGCAATCCTAGAGGGTCTTTCCAATACAATACCTAGTCAATAAGGCAATATATAATTTCTTTTATCTTTAAATATCTTTCCTTTCTCTTCCCCATTCCATCAGGGGGCTTCAATTTTTTCAGAAAATGTAATATGTTTCCATACCAGGTGCATTATGCTAGTGGTAAGCTATCCTGAGAGATTTCGTTAGACAACTTTGCCTACTGATTTTCTGAGCGAGTATTGACGAAGTTAACCCCCAAGGATTTAAAATTAGATTCAACCAACAACTTGGCTAAACCTTTCCCTTTAAATAGCTTGGTGGGTTTTACTTCTAGATCAAACTCAAGGATTTTGGAAATCCATTTGCTCCTCTTCCCATCTATGTCCGATTGAATGAGAATGTCCTTCACAACAACTGAAGGGACAAATGCAATGATTCTTGAATGAAGGACATAGATCCTGAAATCCTTGAGGGATTTCACCAATGCATAGGCTTGTTTCTCCATGATATCATATCTGATCTTTTCATCCCTCAATTCCCTGCTAAAAAAGGAGACAGGTTGTTCCATTCCCTCATCATTTTTCTGCAACAAAACAACTGCTACTGTATCAAAAGAAGTTAAAGAAAAAATCAGAAAATCCATTGAATAGTCAGGACTGATCAGCACGGGGGCTTTAGTCAATGCCTTCTTAATATGGAAGAAGGATTACTTGGGTTCAACAGTCTACTTTATTTCATTCCCCTTCCTAATCATGGCTGTGATATGCTTCACCAATTCGGAAAAATTTGAAACAAACCTTCTTAGAAAGTTAATCTTGCCCAGGAAAGACTAGACCTCTTTCTTGGACCTCGGGAGTGATAATGTTTGGATTGCTTCCACACTTTTTGGATCGATATTGACTCCATCGGCTGATACTATGTGACCAAGCAACTTTCCCTCCATAGAAAATAGTGATTTTTTGAGGTTGAGGGAAAGACCGAACTTTCTGGATTTCAAGAAAACTTTCTTTAGATGACAACAATGTTCTTTATCAGATCTGGAAAAGACTTTTATTTCATCCAGATAGATGACAAAAAAATTATATTTCTCCCCAATGAAGGCGATGTCCATGGCTCGTTGAAATGTTGCCCCTGCATTCATCAATCCAAAAGGCATTTTGGCATACATGAATGTGCCCCAAGGAGTGGTGAAGGTTTTTTTTTCTCTGTCCTCAGGCAGGACTGATATCTGATTGTAGCCCGAAAATACATCATTCATGGATATCCTTGATGCATCGGTTACCCTTTGTAATATATGTTCCATTTTTGGCAAGGGGTAATTGTCCTTCTTTGAGATTCTGTTCAGATTTATGAAGTCGACACAGAGCCTGATCTCTCCATTCTTCTTTCTCACTGGGACCAGATTGGCTATCCATTCTGAATATCTCAAGGGGACAATGATTTGGGCATCTAACAACTTCCTTACCTCCCTCTCCATGATAGGCAGTAACATAAGATTTATCTGTCTCAACTTCTGCCTAAATGGTTTGGATTCTTCCTTCAATGGGATCTTGTGCTCTATAATGCTGATGTCATATGTTTTGAGGTCTTCATAGGTCCAAGCAAATACATCAAAAAATTATTTTAATAGATCAGTATACTCGGCCCTTTATTCCTTTGACAAGCTGTTAGAAAACTTGACAAGCTTTGGCTTCTCCTATGTGCCAATATTGCACTTAGCTATATCAACATCATCCTTTAAGATTTTTCCCCTTACTGCCACATCATTTCTATCAAAAAGCCTTTCCAAAGGAACCAGTCCTTTGGGGATGTGATTGCTAGGCAGCTGAACAATATGATGACCAACAATCTTGTTCATAAAATCATTAACATAGGGATCGACTTCAGAAGCAGGGTCTTGATCAATGTGCAATGCAGAGAATTCCTCAACAGTCTCTAGGAATCTTTTGATTTCAATATCATCCTAAAAAACCTTCCAATGTTTGACATTGTCAGGTATGGAGGGCATGTATTTCACTTTTGTATCATACATGAGCTTGGGTGGCAGGGGGACTCTAAAATTGCTCGCTGAAATAGCCAGGGAATCAACCACAATGTTTTCTCCTCTTGGAATAAATGATATATTGAAAGCCATGAAAAAATTGTTAATGAGGTCCCATACTTCATTTCTGTAACTCCTAAGCTGAGGGTATTTGGCCTGATAAATATTTCTGATCTGCTGAATAATCAGTTCGACATCCCCAAGCATAGATATTTCTTTAATTACCATGTCTTTTGCAACCCTTAAGCCCAAAACAAGAGCCTCGTACTCTGCCACATTATTGGTAGCTTCAAACTCTAACTTGTATGACATGGATATAGTTTCCTGAATAGGGGAAACCAAAGCTATCCTAGTGCCAGCACCAACTTTAGAGTAAGCTCCATCAAAGAACATTTTCCATACAATAGTAGTTGGAGGAGAATCTTGGTGGGGGTTAATTGGATGTTTTCTGAGTTGCAGAGGAGCCTCAGGGGTGTTGGTGAGCTGTAACAAACTGGATCCCAAATCAATATCCAGAGCGAAAATAGGGTGATTGGCGGGGTCTGCCTCATCAATGATGATGTAGGCTAGCTGAGCTTCTCTGTAAAATCTTCTATGCTCCCCTCCAAAGACTAGAACAGTAGCATATGTGAGGTCCATTTGCAGTGTTCCCCCAAACCTTTTAATCCAATATCTTAAAAATAACATGCCAAACTTGGGAGGTACATCAACTACCATGATATCCATGACCACACTTTTCATGGGAAGCTGGAACAAGGTTACCACCATATCTTTGATGACCCCAAGACATTGCACGCTCCTTGAATCGAAAGAGTACAAATCATGATAATATTTTGGGACTTCCAGCCCGAGTTCTTTCATGACAGTTTTGGGCATGAGATTATGGGAATCCCCTAAATCCATCAGACAATTATGCAACACCTTATCATGTATGTTCAATGATGTGTAGAAGGGAGGGGATGAGTCATCTCTATATTCTACCATAGGACCTAAGCTGACTGCTGGATTTTCGTCTTGAAGATTTACTGAGTCTGTGGAATGGCAGGGTGGTTTAGGCTGTAGTTGCTTAGAGAGGGACCTTTTGAAATCTTAATGTTTGACTAGCTCTGAAATGGGCACATGAATTTTGATTTTTTGAATTTCATGCTCAAAGTTAAAGGAGGAAGGAGGCTTCAGAATTTATCTCACCTGTGGGACAGGGTCTTTGGATATTGGCGAGGGATTCTGAGTTTTCTTTTTCTTGGCGATATTTGTTGCATGGCTAACTAGTTTCTCTGCTATGAGAGGTTGATCAAGGATGTCAGACTTCCCTTCTTTCTTCTTAGAACATAGATTGTATTTATTTGGATTGCTACTGGCTTTCTCCCCCTTACTCAACTCAATTATCTGACTGTTCATGAGGAACTCCTCATAGGCGGATTAAGTCAAAAGGGGAAAAGGGGAGGTGTCTCCAATACAATGAATTTCAGGGTTGATCTCTTCTTCTCCTCTCTCCCCATCAATAACAACGTTGTTTTGGAGAGGAGTCTGGACTTTCTGATCACTTCTATCTATATCTCTTTTCTCCCTTGGCATGATCTGAGGAGTGTTGTTGTTTGGCCTTCTGAAGTTGCCTCTGTTGTCAATGTTTTGAGGGTTTCTGTATATTTTCCTTCCCTCCACTTTAATTTTCTCCATCTCTGTAGATAGAGACTTTACCATCTTGGTCAATTCATCTACTTGGGGGTGAACTACAGGAGAACCATAGGTTGAGGCCTCAGATCTCCCTCTTCCCTTGTCTCTGTCAGTTTTTCTTCTGAGCCTATGAATTGCCAACACATTGGATTCTACTTCCAGGGCTGCATATTGCATGTTAGCCAAGGAAGTATCTCTTCTTTCTCTGTGCAAGAGGCAAAAATCAGGGTCAAAGGCACTAGAATAAGTGATTTTGGCAGAGGATTTTGAGGAATTTATTTCAGCAGGGATCTTATTGTTCATCTTATTGAATCTCTTGGAGAAGTCAGAGACAAACTTTCCTTCCTTTCTCTTCAAGGACCCAAACTCTGTCATATAATACATGAAATCTTTTATATCTCCTGGTTGTCTCAAGAAGGCATTATTTAGAGCTTCAATCCCAACAATAGATCCAGGGGTCAGTCCCCTAAACCATTTCCTCACCTCACCATCAAGACTTTGGATGAATACTCTCATCCAGACATCTTCATTTTCAATGTTCAGGTTGTCTGCATAACTGTAGAAGGAACCAAGGTGCTCTTCAACAATTATGTCCTCCTCTCCAATGAATTTGGGCATATACTTCAAGTAATATCTACCAGGGAGAGTATTCATGGGCTGAGGTAAGACCAGAGGGGCGTACCTCGCAGCCACTATGGCATCCATTATATTTATAGGGGGATGAACACCTGCCATAGGGATATTAGGTGGAGGAGGACTAGGGGGAGAAGGGGCTCAACTTGGGGAGACTGGAAATGAGCTTGCAAGTGGAAAAGGGATCAACAGAGGATTTGAAGAAAAATCTACATGTCTTAAGGGAACAAAGATTGGTGTAGGCACAACAGTAGAAATAATAATAGGAGAAGGGGTGGTAAAGCCTGGGGTGGGAAAATCTTCTGAATTCCTGGGTCTAGACTAGGCTGCAACGTCGGGGGAGATAGGAGTGACAAATCTCTCTCCTTCTAATGCAAGACCAGGAGGAGAAAACTCAACAGAAACAATCCCAAAATTTAAAAAACGAGAAACTCCAACAAGAGGTCTGAAAGGAAACTGAGAAGTAGATATTGGGGTCTCTAACAGAGAGCAATGAGAACTAACAAAAATACCTGGTTCGGCAATAGAATCTTCTTCTCTGAGGGCCTTTCCCTTTCTGATAAGATTCTATGGATCTGATTCAGGTTTTGTCAAGGGCAACTGAGGGGTAGACCTCCTATGCTTGCTTCTGGAAGCCACAACTGAAACAATAGATTCCCCAATGGAGTCATCACAATGGAGTCTCTAGGTGCACAATAGCAATATTCAAGGGCTCTGATGCCTGATGCACCTTCAGAATCAGAGGCTCAATGTCGTTCAATCCTGAGGAAAATATTCAACTTCATCCCCGACAACGACGCTAGAAATGTTAGCACCATAAGTCACTCCTGGATTATAGCATGAGTAAGCTCGATACCCATCAATTTATATGTCACAAGTTATTATAAAGGGTTGATAGAAGAGAGTAAAATCAGACCAATATTGTTTTAACTTAGATAATTGGGTTGGAACTATAGATCCATGTGAGGTCTTGATCTAACTTAGGCCAGTAAGTTTGTATAGTGGTGAGTAGATGGAGAAAGACAAGAAGGGTAGAAAGGTCTTCTCTAGACATCCGGTCTTCCAACAACCTTTGGAGGAAAAGTCTCAGATACAAGATCCTCTTGGTATGAGAACTTCGAGAGAATAAAAATGTTGTAATAAAAAAGATAGTCAAACCTACACTACAATATAGCTACAACACTTGATTGGATCATCCATGCCCAAGATTTCAATGTCATAAGCAAAGAGATGAAAGAAGAAGCTGGCTGCCATTAAACAAGAAATCTCAAGCAACAATGCATAACCAGAGAACTAGAGGCCTCACTAAAACATTTACAATTGGGAGCTTAGCTCTACCATCGATACTTACAAAAATATCAAAACTGAGTATTTATACTCAAAACAAAATTACAAAAGCGTGCATCTAATGTCTGCATTGAAGGCATATTGTCTACATGTTTCTTGACAGACAATGCATGTAATATCCTGTCAGAAGGAAACTATGTCGAATGCAATCATGTTCTCAGAACAGACCTGCAGATGAATTGATTGGTTGATAGCCCCTTTCTTGGATTTCCATTTGGAGACGATGTTCAACTGGAACCACCAACCACAATAACTGCTTCATCGGGATAGGGGAAAAAACCCAGGTCAACTCTGCACCTGTGGGGATTGATGGCCTCTGTATTTTGATATCTGGTCCTGAGATGGATGCTTGTGGGGAGGGGGGGGGGCGTGAAATATGATGTGGATGTAGACAATGAAACTTTCATTCTCAACACGAAATGGTGGATGGAAAAGGGCCAGGTGGACAGGTGTGGATGAAAAGAGGAGACTGAGGATTAGTGCGGGAGGACACCTAAGCGGAAGATAAGGTGTAATTGGATGGAGGCGATGTGGAGCGAGGTGGAATAGGTGGCGGGAGATGAGAAAGGGACAGGTACTGATGGGATAGTAAGTGGAAGAGAAATGGAGGGAGTGGAAGTGATGAGGGGCGACCACTTGTCAGCCTCAGATAGCATACTTTATGCACATGTGTATATCGGGGCTGCGAAAAACGGTATGAAACTTCCCCGCTTTTGGCCCCAATGTGGGTCTTTGGCTGACACGTAGTGCCTCCACAAACCGTGATTGTTTTCCCCAGCCCACTCTACCTTTTTTTATCCTGTGTGAATGTTGAAGCCTCGATACGACCATTAACTATTGATCTGGGGCACTCAACTCTTGACCGCCCAGATCTGCACGCGCCTTATCATGTCACGCCAGAACGTCTCATCACTTCTACAACTTAGGATATAAGCCAAATTGTGGGTTTTAACCGACTTCTTGTCATTCTTTTTCCATGGTATCCATTTTGAAGGAAGAATGCCCCCTTTACCAACATATGTGATAACAGGTGGTAGCTATCTCTGAGAAGAGATGTGGCTACTATGCACATCTGCCTGATAAGAATGATTACAATGAGGCTCCAAAGGCATTTTTAACATTACTTATGAATGCCAAAATCCTAGACATCCAAAAACCTAACCCTAGGAGATGAAACGTCAAAAGTTATGTGGGCCCCAATGGGTAAGTTGGTACCTCAACTTCTCGGGGTTGTAACTTTTTCATACAACATATGTTTTAGGCCCATGATAGACTGTTGGAAAGGTATTTTTGAGAACTACATATTATGCTGCCAAACTTTAACTTTGTCTACAGTTTGACTGTGGCAAGCCAAAAAAAACACTGTTTAGGGCCCCAAAATGGCCCTGAAAGTATAGAAAGATGTACTGACATGGAAAATTCCAAAGTAAGCCAATTGGATTAGGTGGGAGGCCACCAATATCCACATGGAAGCTCTGTAGGACTTCCAACAACCCTGAAAGTGTAGAAACCACAATTACAAATAATTAAAGAAGAACGTGTTGAACTAAAACTGTCAAAATGAGCCAGTTCGAATAGGTGGGTGGCCACCAATATCCACCTGGATCAGTCCTCCCCCTTAGGAGGCAATGGTATACATTTCATTGAGTTCCCCCATCAGGTGAGGAAATTTATGCTGAATTTGGCTCCAGGTGAGCCACTTTCCTTGGTGCAGGAGCTTCCCTACCTTGACAACCCGATAAATATGAATCCTCTATTGGAGAGTGCCCTTGACCTATGTGCCCACTATTTGATCAGTGGATGCCTGTTGCATGGAGTCATGGTTGATATCTATTGGTTTCAACTGTTCTGTGATCTCTGAGGTGTCCAATAATGGTGGAAAATATGGCCAGAGGAGGTCCACATTGAACACTGGGTGCAAACCAAGGAAGGGGGGAGCATTGAGCTCAAAAGTATTGTCACCCACAACCTTGGTGATAGTGTAAGGCCCATAGAGAAGTGGATGAAGTTTTCAATGGGGCGCTGTAAGGATTTTTTTTTGCAAATGTAACCAGACCTTGTCTCCCACCTTAAATTTGTGTGGTGCCCGGTGTTGATCATGGTGTTTCTTGTACTTTGCATTCACTTTCTGCAAAATCTCATGGACATGTTGGTGGATGTGATGAATCTTCTCAATGAATCTGGTGGCTTTTTCGTCCTCAGATTGAACATGGGAATAATCTTTCTGTGTTGTGGCAAGAGGTAGTGAAACATCAATGGGTCCCAAGGGTTGGAATCCCAACCCCACTTGAAAGGGGCTATGGCCAATGGAGCTATGGAGAGCCCTGTTGTAGTTTTGCTGAACATAGGGAAGAATATCATCCCATGTACGTGGATGATTAGAGTTATGCATGCGTAGGATGTGTACAATCATCTGATTGATGACCTCTATTTGGCCATCGGTTTGAGGGTAGAAGGACGTGGATTTAGTGATCTTGGTGTCCAATAGTGACCAGAGACTGGACCAAAATTTTCTGAGGAACCTGTTGTCCTGATTAGAGATGATGGTATGTGGTATCCCAAAATGGACCCACATTCATTCGAAGAAGAGATTAGAAGTATCTACCGCTGTGATGATTTTATTGCAGGCTGTGAGAATGACCATCTTCGAAAACCGATCAACTACCACAAATAAACAATCATTGCCTTGGTTGGTGGACGGAAGTCCAGACATGTAATCCATCGAGATGGATTCCCAAAGACTCTTCAGAGTAGGAAGAGGGGTGTATAAGCCTTACTTCTTGATGGATGGATTGGAAATGGCATAGGCAATTCAACATATGATATACTTGTTGACGTCCTATTAAAGTTTTGACCAATAAAAATGTTTCTGTAGAACGACCACAATTTTCTCCATGCCAAAATATCCTGCTATCCGACTATAATGAGCCTCCCAAATCAGATTTGCACGCCCTTGCAGGAACATAGATATGGCCCATATGGAATAATAGTCCATCCTAAATGTGAAAATCAATGAGATTCGTGCCTGTACCCAAGAGCTGATAGGTGGTGGCGAAATCTGGATCTTGCTGATAAAGTTAGGGCCACTCGGATGCCTCATTCCCATAGGAATGGAGCATGGTGGTGAGTGCACCCATGGAAGGTCGAATGTGGTAGTCAATGACATGATTATTTGTCCCTATATTATAGTTTATGTTGATATGGAACTGTTGCAGGTAGGTGGACCACTTCTGATGGTGGTCGTTCTACAACTTCCCCCGTGTCTGTATGAACCACAGAGGCTTGTGATCAGTGTGGATGATTGTCTCCTTTCTTAGAATGTAATGTTTCCATTGATGAAAGTCTTGTACAATGGAATACATTTCCTTATCATAGGTGATGCAAACCCCCACCCTCACCTGGGGTCCTCTCGACCTCTCGGTCAAGGATTGTTCTAATTGGGAGCTAAATCGGCTCTTTGAGCCCTGCTGAGCCCCTTGTAAATGTTCATAGGTCCTCAATTTTCCATGTGCAGGTCCAAACAATGAACCTGTAGGCTCTTCCTAATCCCTCCCTCCTTTGAAACCAAATCTAGGCCCCTATCCCTCTTCCTCAGGCCAACTCCTCATGTGATAAAAGGACATGACCGAGCGCTAGTTGATAGTGCGCTATTTAGGCCCATCGATGATTTCTATGAACCCCTTTCCTTTCTAAATTCGAAACCGACCTTAGCCCCTTTTCCTCCGACGACAATAACATATGAGGAAGGGCTGTGACCAAGCACCAAGCCAAAATGCACTATCTCGGGCTTCATCGTTAGACGATCTGCCTTTCCTATCCCTTAACTCCCCAGAATACATGAATTTAGCGAATTGTCGAAATGACAATAGGCAGCAAGATGAACAACTCTCACATGCCGAGATCGATGACAGGGATGATTTTAAGGATGAAAATTTATTTTAAAATGTGGAAACCTTGGCGAATGTTACTATTCCTTCATATGCCAACTATAAAATGTTTGGCGATATTTTTGTAAAAATATTCACATTTATAAGGATTTTATATAGTTTGTATAATTTTTTGGCAATTTTTAAGGTAAAATAATTTTTTCCTATAGAATTTGGGCGAATCATTTTTAGAATAGCGAATCGGTTTTTGGGAAAAATCATTGAAAATTAGCCCATGAGCGAAATTTAACCCCTAAAATCATCCCTGACTGATTTGATGGCTTAAACCACCCCGTTTTAGGCTTTGGCGATATCTCTTGATCACACAAACACACACAACACCCACAAAGGGTCGATCATCGAAAAGATAGATAAGAAAGCTACTAACCCATCATCAGATTGATGGTTCTCCACCTCTTTCGCACTCTAGGCTTCGATGATTTTCCTCCGACGCTTTCTCCACAAATCTTACGGATCGCCAAAAAGGCAATTACACTGAGTCTCAGATCGATGGTCCTTAGGAACCAAAGGATGGATGATCCTGATCTACTTCCTTCGGGTATTTGACGATTTTCTTTGATCATTGAACCACCCTACACTCTCAAAGCACCGATCGCCGAAATAGACAGATTGGACGGCTCCAGTGCTCCCCAGATCAATGGTTCAAATCTCCCCTTTTGGGCTTTGATGATTTCCTTTGGTCATACACACATATGACATTTCATATCTCTTGACGCTGAAATGCCAAATGATTCTTCTGCCTCCACATGTCCCCTCTGAGATCGACAACAAGGATACCTTTTAGAACTTTGGTGATTTTCTCCCCCTTCTACATGATGACGTAAAACTACCGAAGTGATAAATTCCCTGACTGCAGGATCTTGCACCACGTGTCCTTAGAAATGAATGGTTGTGATGGCCTCCGGGATTCCGTCACTTCGGGAGTTCGGGCACTTTCATACATGCACCTTCTAGTTCCTTTGGAGAAACCCTCCTATGGAGTACGAGATATCCCTCCACTTGTCCATTGAAACAAATGAATAAGATTTTCTCTGCTGTTCAAAGCTTCGAATATTCTGCCTGCTCCAAATTTGTATGCTCCTGGAGTTCTGATCTGTCGTATTCCAAGATCTGCTGACACACGTCCAGGAAATGGAAGGTTCAGATCCACTTCGGCCTTCGAGACTTTCAGGGTCCCTAATTCTCCACACGCCGAATCTTCCGAATATGTGAAGTCTAGAGGACTCCTTCGATTAAACATCACGCATCTCCTCTAGATATAATGACTATCCTATCTCCTGCAAACTATCGAATGGATCTCAATCGTCGATTTGTACTCTTCGATAGATCCTCCGTTAACCTTGACTCTCACTACTTCGAACGTGCGAAATTTCAAGGACTTATAGGGTTAAACCCTGCACTGCTTCTCTAGATCCAAGGGTGATAAAATACCATGGATCCTCCCAAACAAATATCTACTGTTCGCCTATTTTAAACAATAAAAACCTCTGAACTTGCAAAGTTCGAAATGGTACAGGTGGTTAAACCTCGAGCAACTTACCTGGATCAGACAATTGCTATCACTTGTGCTTAGATCCAACAACTAGGATATTTTCTCCTCCATGCGCGCTCTTCCTTCCATCTTGACTTAAATCTGACCGTTTAGATATCTTACGACATCTGATCCAACGATAGTTGTGGCTCCTCCTCCTCTGCGACTGCTGCACTTTCCTTCGAAAGAAGGATTTTCTCAAATATTCAAAGGCTTAACCTTCAATACTTCTCATGTAGGGTTGTCTCCTTGGCCTTTTCTTGCATTCCAAAGACACTACTCCTCGTGAGCTTTGGACTTTCAGATAAGTCCCCTTTGTGCTCACCTCACGCTTCCTTCGAAGTCTAGTACTTAGACTGTCTCTGCCTTCTGTACTCCTTGCATAGGCCTTGCAAAAACTTGTGCTATTCCTCTTGAGCTTTCAACTTACTCAAGTCCTAAGGGTCTCAACCCTTAGCTCCTTCAAACAATCTCTCCAATGTATTCTTGTTCCCTCCTGACACTCATGCTCTGTCTCCTGATCTTGACCAACACTTTAGCAATGTGTTGTCTTTGTGCACTCCTTTCACAGTTTCACCTTTTGAAACTTGAACTCTAAAGTTCACTTGCGCACTCCTTGTGCTCTCTATGCAGAATTGCACTGCTCCTCCTGCGCTTTTCCTTCTGGTGTTCCCTCTAGGAAACCTTTACACATAACTCAAAACAGATTCCTCACACACTCCTTGCACTATCTCAATTCACTCCTTGTAGATCCCTCAGAGTATTCAGTAACTCTGGTAAGTCTTCCTCAGTGTGTTCAACACCTCAGATGTGTACCCAGCACAATATTCCTCAGAGTGTTCAATAACTCTGATGTGCACTCCTTGCACTATTCCTTCTGAGCTTCAGAATAATTCTGGTGTGCCTACCTGGCACGCTCTTTCTGAACTCTCAACAGATTTCAAGTGCACTCCTTGCATGGGCTTCACAGATTTTTCAATACTCTGGTGTGAACCCTTTAAACAAGCCTAATAGCCTAGAACACTCAGAAATTCACAAAGATAGAGAAGTCTATCTAAACCTACAAATGTAACCTAATTTCATACATCTACAACATACATAAATGGACACAGAGAACATTTGGGAAATAACCATTCATCACACATAAGAACACAAACACCTCATATGCAGAAAAAACTGCCTTTTGTATTAATTCTGAATGCTTCTGTACAAATATTTACAAAGGATGGACCGCAACATAGTTTGCCCGTAAATTTCAACGAGTTATTTGCAACTTTTTATTTTTTGCAACTTTTGCAAGCATACGCGGGTTGTAATGGTGCAACAAGCATATGTACGCGAGTTGTAGTGGTTCATCAAGCATATTTACGTGGGATGTAATGATGCAGAGCGAGCACATATTCTAAAAAATGGTTTTTTTAAGAAGAGCTTCTCAACAATGCTTTGGAAAAATATGAAAGTAAGAGGGCCAAGGCCATGTATGCATGAGTAGGGAAATTTAGGGCTATAAAAGATGCCCCCTAATGTGTGAGGTCAGAAGAGAAATTGATGGCCAAAATACATTACAATATATTCACCAATGTACGAAATCGAGTGAGCCC
>ML786017.1:109546-135811 GCA_009831015.1 Picea engelmannii | reverse complement strand
AGGTGAGGAAATTTATGCTGAATTTGGCTCCAGGTGAGCCACTTTCCTTGGTGCAGGAGCTTCCCTACCTTGACAACCCGATAAATATGAATCCTCTATTGGAGAGTGCCCTTGACCTATGTGCCCACTATTTGATCAGTGGATGCCTGTTGCATGGAGTCATGGTTGATATCTATTGGTTTCAACTGTTCTGTGATCTCTGAGGTGTCCAATAATGGTGGAAAATATGGCCAGAGGAGGTCCACATTGAACACTGGGTGCAAACCAAGGAAGGGGGGAGCATTGAGCTCAAAAGTATTGTCACCCACAACCTTGGTGATAGTGTAAGGCCCATAGAGAAGTGGATGAAGTTTTCAATGGGGCGCTGTAAGGATTTTTTTTTGCAAATGTAACCAGACCTTGTCTCCCACCTTAAATTTGTGTGGTGCCCGGTGTTGATCATGGTGTTTCTTGTACTTTGCATTCACTTTCTGCAAAATCTCATGGACATGTTGGTGGATGTGATGAATCTTCTCAATGAATCTGGTGGCTTTTTCGTCCTCAGATTGAACATGGGAATAATCTTTCTGTGTTGTGGCAAGAGGTAGTGAAACATCAATGGGTCCCAAGGGTTGGAATCCCAACCCCACTTGAAAGGGGCTATGGCCAATGGAGCTATGGAGAGCCCTGTTGTAGTTTTGCTGAACATAGGGAAGAATATCATCCCATGTACGTGGATGATTAGAGTTATGCATGCGTAGGATGTGTACAATCATCTGATTGATGACCTCTATTTGGCCATCGGTTTGAGGGTAGAAGGACGTGGATTTAGTGATCTTGGTGTCCAATAGTGACCAGAGACTGGACCAAAATTTTCTGAGGAACCTGTTGTCCTGATTAGAGATGATGGTATGTGGTATCCCAAAATGGACCCACATTCATTCGAAGAAGAGATTAGAAGTATCTACCGCTGTGATGATTTTATTGCAGGCTGTGAGAATGACCATCTTCGAAAACCGATCAACTACCACAAATAAACAATCATTGCCTTGGTTGGTGGACGGAAGTCCAGACATGTAATCCATCGAGATGGATTCCCAAAGACTCTTCAGAGTAGGAAGAGGGGTGTATAAGCCTTACTTCTTGATGGATGGATTGGAAATGGCATAGGCAATTCAACATATGATATACTTGTTGACGTCCTATTAAAGTTTTGACCAATAAAAATGTTTCTGTAGAACGACCACAATTTTCTCCATGCCAAAATATCCTGCTATCCGACTATAATGAGCCTCCCAAATCAGATTTGCACGCCCTTGCAGGAACATAGATATGGCCCATATGGAATAATAGTCCATCCTAAATGTGAAAATCAATGAGATTCGTGCCTGTACCCAAGAGCTGATAGGTGGTGGCGAAATCTGGATCTTGCTGATAAAGTTAGGGCCACTCGGATGCCTCATTCCCATAGGAATGGAGCATGGTGGTGAGTGCACCCATGGAAGGTCGAATGTGGTAGTCAATGACATGATTATTTGTCCCTATATTATAGTTTATGTTGATATGGAACTGTTGCAGGTAGGTGGACCACTTCTGATGGTGGTCGTTCTACAACTTCCCCCGTGTCTGTATGAACCACAGAGGCTTGTGATCAGTGTGGATGATTGTCTCCTTTCTTAGAATGTAATGTTTCCATTGATGAAAGTCTTGTACAATGGAATACATTTCCTTATCATAGGTGATGCAAACCCCCACCCTCACCTGGGGTCCTCTCGACCTCTCGGTCAAGGATTGTTCTAATTGGGAGCTAAATCGGCTCTTTGAGCCCTGCTGAGCCCCTTGTAAATGTTCATAGGTCCTCAATTTTCCATGTGCAGGTCCAAACAATGAACCTGTAGGCTCTTCCTAATCCCTCCCTCCTTTGAAACCAAATCTAGGCCCCTATCCCTCTTCCTCAGGCCAACTCCTCATGTGATAAAAGGACATGACCGAGCGCTAGTTGATAGTGCGCTATTTAGGCCCATCGATGATTTCTATGAACCCCTTTCCTTTCTAAATTCGAAACCGACCTTAGCCCCTTTTCCTCCGACGACAATAACATATGAGGAAGGGCTGTGACCAAGCACCAAGCCAAAATGCACTATCTCGGGCTTCATCGTTAGACGATCTGCCTTTCCTATCCCTTAACTCCCCAGAATACATGAATTTAGCGAATTGTCGAAATGACAATAGGCAGCAAGATGAACAACTCTCACATGCCGAGATCGATGACAGGGATGATTTTAAGGATGAAAATTTATTTTAAAATGTGGAAACCTTGGCGAATGTTACTATTCCTTCATATGCCAACTATAAAATGTTTGGCGATATTTTTGTAAAAATATTCACATTTATAAGGATTTTATATAGTTTGTATAATTTTTTGGCAATTTTTAAGGTAAAATAATTTTTTCCTATAGAATTTGGGCGAATCATTTTTAGAATAGCGAATCGGTTTTTGGGAAAAATCATTGAAAATTAGCCCATGAGCGAAATTTAACCCCTAAAATCATCCCTGACTGATTTGATGGCTTAAACCACCCCGTTTTAGGCTTTGGCGATATCTCTTGATCACACAAACACACACAACACCCACAAAGGGTCGATCATCGAAAAGATAGATAAGAAAGCTACTAACCCATCATCAGATTGATGGTTCTCCACCTCTTTCGCACTCTAGGCTTCGATGATTTTCCTCCGACGCTTTCTCCACAAATCTTACGGATCGCCAAAAAGGCAATTACACTGAGTCTCAGATCGATGGTCCTTAGGAACCAAAGGATGGATGATCCTGATCTACTTCCTTCGGGTATTTGACGATTTTCTTTGATCATTGAACCACCCTACACTCTCAAAGCACCGATCGCCGAAATAGACAGATTGGACGGCTCCAGTGCTCCCCAGATCAATGGTTCAAATCTCCCCTTTTGGGCTTTGATGATTTCCTTTGGTCATACACACATATGACATTTCATATCTCTTGACGCTGAAATGCCAAATGATTCTTCTGCCTCCACATGTCCCCTCTGAGATCGACAACAAGGATACCTTTTAGAACTTTGGTGATTTTCTCCCCCTTCTACATGATGACGTAAAACTACCGAAGTGATAAATTCCCTGACTGCAGGATCTTGCACCACGTGTCCTTAGAAATGAATGGTTGTGATGGCCTCCGGGATTCCGTCACTTCGGGAGTTCGGGCACTTTCATACATGCACCTTCTAGTTCCTTTGGAGAAACCCTCCTATGGAGTACGAGATATCCCTCCACTTGTCCATTGAAACAAATGAATAAGATTTTCTCTGCTGTTCAAAGCTTCGAATATTCTGCCTGCTCCAAATTTGTATGCTCCTGGAGTTCTGATCTGTCGTATTCCAAGATCTGCTGACACACGTCCAGGAAATGGAAGGTTCAGATCCACTTCGGCCTTCGAGACTTTCAGGGTCCCTAATTCTCCACACGCCGAATCTTCCGAATATGTGAAGTCTAGAGGACTCCTTCGATTAAACATCACGCATCTCCTCTAGATATAATGACTATCCTATCTCCTGCAAACTATCGAATGGATCTCAATCGTCGATTTGTACTCTTCGATAGATCCTCCGTTAACCTTGACTCTCACTACTTCGAACGTGCGAAATTTCAAGGACTTATAGGGTTAAACCCTGCACTGCTTCTCTAGATCCAAGGGTGATAAAATACCATGGATCCTCCCAAACAAATATCTACTGTTCGCCTATTTTAAACAATAAAAACCTCTGAACTTGCAAAGTTCGAAATGGTACAGGTGGTTAAACCTCGAGCAACTTACCTGGATCAGACAATTGCTATCACTTGTGCTTAGATCCAACAACTAGGATATTTTCTCCTCCATGCGCGCTCTTCCTTCCATCTTGACTTAAATCTGACCGTTTAGATATCTTACGACATCTGATCCAACGATAGTTGTGGCTCCTCCTCCTCTGCGACTGCTGCACTTTCCTTCGAAAGAAGGATTTTCTCAAATATTCAAAGGCTTAACCTTCAATACTTCTCATGTAGGGTTGTCTCCTTGGCCTTTTCTTGCATTCCAAAGACACTACTCCTCGTGAGCTTTGGACTTTCAGATAAGTCCCCTTTGTGCTCACCTCACGCTTCCTTCGAAGTCTAGTACTTAGACTGTCTCTGCCTTCTGTACTCCTTGCATAGGCCTTGCAAAAACTTGTGCTATTCCTCTTGAGCTTTCAACTTACTCAAGTCCTAAGGGTCTCAACCCTTAGCTCCTTCAAACAATCTCTCCAATGTATTCTTGTTCCCTCCTGACACTCATGCTCTGTCTCCTGATCTTGACCAACACTTTAGCAATGTGTTGTCTTTGTGCACTCCTTTCACAGTTTCACCTTTTGAAACTTGAACTCTAAAGTTCACTTGCGCACTCCTTGTGCTCTCTATGCAGAATTGCACTGCTCCTCCTGCGCTTTTCCTTCTGGTGTTCCCTCTAGGAAACCTTTACACATAACTCAAAACAGATTCCTCACACACTCCTTGCACTATCTCAATTCACTCCTTGTAGATCCCTCAGAGTATTCAGTAACTCTGGTAAGTCTTCCTCAGTGTGTTCAACACCTCAGATGTGTACCCAGCACAATATTCCTCAGAGTGTTCAATAACTCTGATGTGCACTCCTTGCACTATTCCTTCTGAGCTTCAGAATAATTCTGGTGTGCCTACCTGGCACGCTCTTTCTGAACTCTCAACAGATTTCAAGTGCACTCCTTGCATGGGCTTCACAGATTTTTCAATACTCTGGTGTGAACCCTTTAAACAAGCCTAATAGCCTAGAACACTCAGAAATTCACAAAGATAGAGAAGTCTATCTAAACCTACAAATGTAACCTAATTTCATACATCTACAACATACATAAATGGACACAGAGAACATTTGGGAAATAACCATTCATCACACATAAGAACACAAACACCTCATATGCAGAAAAAACTGCCTTTTGTATTAATTCTGAATGCTTCTGTACAAATATTTACAAAGGATGGACCGCAACATAGTTTGCCCGTAAATTTCAACGAGTTATTTGCAACTTTTTATTTTTTGCAACTTTTGCAAGCATACGCGGGTTGTAATGGTGCAACAAGCATATGTACGCGAGTTGTAGTGGTTCATCAAGCATATTTACGTGGGATGTAATGATGCAGAGCGAGCACATATTCTAAAAAATGGTTTTTTTAAGAAGAGCTTCTCAACAATGCTTTGGAAAAATATGAAAGTAAGAGGGCCAAGGCCATGTATGCATGAGTAGGGAAATTTAGGGCTATAAAAGATGCCCCCTAATGTGTGAGGTCAGAAGAGAAATTGATGGCCAAAATACATTACAATATATTCACCAATGTACGAAATCGAGTGAGCCCTAGACCAGAGTTCGGCAGGTGCCATCTGCAAAACAACAATTGTCTCTCCGAGGCGGGCATACCCATGTTCAGGATGAAATAAATCATGGCTTCCAATCAAATACACTGCATATCCATGTCATATAAATATATAAAGTGTAGCCGCGAGCAATACAAAATGGATCTACATCTCATAATCAATGATATACAAATATAATATCCATATTCAAGAAGCTAGCGATGCCCAATGGTTGGAGATGAAGTCTTGATAACTCGAGAAACAACTTCAATATCTTCAAAACTCAGGTAGGAGTATAATGGGAGTGTATAACTCACTACCCTGAGGTATTCAATGGCTCACCGAGAAAACACATAAGGATATTGATGATGAGGCAGAGAACTTCGTCGATTTTGAATCAATACTTGACTGGACTCTCGGGATGTCTGACTCATGAGGTTAAGAGACAAACTGCAGAAAGGCATACTCAAGTTGAGTGAAACTTCCCTTGGACAAAAAACATGAAACATGATCAGAATCAAGAAGCATGACATTGACATAAGTTTACGATGCAGGAGGCAACAAACAATCTCCATGTGTTTGGAAGAGTAACCAAATGGAGGACACAACTCTATGTAGCGAGAACAACTTCCTAAGGTCATACTAGATCCCAATGCTTGACGAACAAATGAAAGGATGTGCTTTGTCAAAGGACGATTCTTTGTGCTGATGAAAAAAAAATACATATTTACCGTCCCCTCTTTTTGGGATATTTGATTTTTTTGTCTTTTTCAATTTTTTAAAAATCTTGAAAAAGAATAAAAGAATGCTATGTTACAAAGGAGGAACAAGTTTCACAAGCAAGCATACTAGTTCCAAGCGCAAGGAACATACTGATGCTCAAAGAAAGGAGACATGTGCAGGAAAATGACACTCGGGAAAAATTCCTCCAAGGGTCAAGGTGTCAAGTCGCAGAGGAAAAAAGTGCTACAAGGCTTGCGTATAAGGCATGCTTCAAAGGCTTAGTTGAGAGCAACATGGAGCTGGCATTAGGCCAAAGACGCAGAGATGCAAATGCGATTAGGCAAGACACAGTAAGACCCCTTCAATGTGATTTTTACGAGCCTAGAGAAGGCAAGCTTGGTAGTTTTTTCACATTTAGAGAGTCTGAAAAAAAGTAAAAGAAGACTCCGGGGAGTACCTTTTTTGGAGATAATCTAATTGGTTCGAAAAAGGGTTAAAATTGGACCGAAAAGACGTCTATTCAAAACCATTTTAACGAGTGTGACAAAGACAAGATGACTCATAAATCTTTTCAATTTTAAGGAGTCTAAAAATAGCTTAACTATGGACTCACATCCTTTTATTGAGTTTAGTCTCCTTAGCTCAAAAACGTATAAAAGTAATTGAGGATAACTCTCCTGAAAAAATGAATTTTCCGAGGCGTACCTTTTTCCGCTATAATTTACATGGTGGAAAAAGGGGTAAAATCATGCCAGTAGATGTTCTTCCAGACCAATTTAACGACTGTTAAGGAACAAGGTCACTCGACGATCTTTTCAATTTTAGGGAGTTTGAAAAGAGCTTAACCATGGAATCCGTGGGGGTTCCTTTTTCGTAAGTAATCTCCAAGGCCTGAAAAAGGTGATAAACCAAAACCAAGGAGAACGTTCCTTTTTCGAAGATTTAGTCCCTCAGGCCCGAAAAAGGGTTAAAATTACGCCTGAGAATACTCTTCTAGCAAACCAAAGTTCCTAGAGCATACCTTTATTCGTGAAATTGATCGTCCGGACTGAAAAAGGGGTAAACTACCGTCGGACAAATGTGCCTTCAAATTTGAGTTTGGCGAGTGTGAAGGGAAACAAGGTTGCTAGGAAATATTTTCATTTTTAGAGAGTCTGAAAAGGGCTTAAAGAAGACTCTAGGGGGATACTTTTCTCAGTTAATCTAGAAAAGATCAAAAAACATAAATACAGTCTCGTCAGATGTTGCTTTTGAATTGTAAAGAGAGCTTGAAAGACAACAAAGCCTGCTCATTTGGAAGTCCCGAGGGTGAGGCCAGGAATGATGGTGCATTAGGCGAATGAGGCTCAATCTCGTAATCATGACAGGACTAACAAGGACTCTCGAGCCTATAGTTATTACTGACAACATGGACACCAAAATGCAACAAGGATATACCTAGGGAATCCATGTAAAGGTAGGCTCTACCACCTAATTACGACACTTCTAGAGCAATAACGAAGGTTTCGTGTCGCACTTCGGTGGGTTCTATCGTATGGCAAAGCGGAAAAAACAATGAGATGCAGAAAGTGGAGGTGAAATCCTAAATTATATGCAAAAAGTTGGAAAAATGACTTTTACCAAAGGATACCAAAAAGTGACCCATGCCCAAAAGGTTACCAAACCAAAAGAAAAAGTGTACCATAACATCCAATAAGAAACTCAGAATCAGAATAAAGTGATCATCAAGCCATGGAAAATGATAAAGGGGGTAAAAAAGTGGCAAAAAGGCCAAAAAAGTCTATAAATAGAAGCTGACAACTCATTTTCACCATTGCAGTTTGAAAATTAACCAAAAGGAGAAAAAATCCCTTTCTTAAAGAAGTTGATACCAGGAGCTTCAATGTATGAAACGAACTTCCGCTTGGACCAAGTATAAATTCCTCCCTCTTGCAATTCAATAATTCCTTTATGCATTTAATTTTGTTTTTGAGGGGGCATGCTCTCCTAAAAAGAGCAACCCTGCATGTACACGGGCTGTCCAAGGACAACCTGCATATGTACTTAGGCAAAAAACACTCTACCCATGTACATACGTGACTGTGGCCAATACAACCCCCGTACACCCTTAAAAGCTTGGAAATAAAAATAAAAATGCAAGAGCTAACTTCCTCCATTTTTTCCATGGAACAAGATGTATGTCCACTGGAGGGAGAGGGATTCGATTTTCCTCTTCAACCCCTTGAAGATTTGATGAAGATTTGGAGATTTACTCAAGTATCTTGGATGGAGATTAATCATGGAAGAGAGATTTGTGAGAGGATTTGTAGAGATATCACTTGATAGGTGTGAGCACATGGTTGTAACCAAATGAGACATTTGTGGATCTAGGAGATATTTGTGAATATAAGTTATCTTAATTTTTTGTATAAATAGGAGTGCCTCCTCCATTTCAAAGGGAGGACTCCTGGAGCATTGTGTCCAACTTATGATGGAATAAGAATCAAGCTTTATTTTCACATCAGTTTCCATCATCTAGTTTAGATTTAGAATGATTTAGTTTATGTGTTACTTTGTTCTTGGGAGAATTGAGCTCACTCCAAATAGATCATAGTAGCATTTTCTTCTTGTTATAATGCTTTGAATAGGTTTATCTGCTTTATTGTTTTTATTAGAATTATTTGATGATATTGATTGTTGATAGGTTATTTGAAACATTATGAGAAGACCTTATGTAAGGGAGCTAGTGTTTTCATTCCTACAAAAACTAAGCCTTTTTAAGTGTATTTATTTTCAATGCATGAGTGTTTACTTGATGATCTTGATTGTTGATAGGTTTTGTGAAACATCATGAGTGGACCTCCTATAAGGGAGCTAGTGTTTTCTTTCCTACAACAACTAAGTCTTATTTAGTGGAATGAAAGAGTTAGGATTTGATTGAATTTTCTTAGATTAGAGTTAGATGCTTACTCCTGCATATATTTTTCTGGCATCATCAAAAGTTTACAAGCATCCTTGGTTGATAATTAAATGAAAGTAATTTAAGCAATTGAATTTCCCAACAACCCCTACGTCGAGATCAACATTTCCAAGGATCTAGACATGGCCATGCCTCCCAAAGAGGAGCAAGGAGAGATATGTAATTTATTTTTAATGTTATTTAATTTTTAATTGTCTTTTATATATATCATTTGTGTGTGTGTAGAGCATTGACTCTTGTGTATATTCTATGTACAAATGTGGGACCTGTGCGGCCAACATAATTCGCCAGGACTCAACGAAGTCCTCGAATAGAGGTGGGAGCAACAACAATCGACGAACCGACAACTGCAGGGGGACCTCTAGCCGGAGAGGATGAGAGGGTTTTGAAACGAGTGAAGTGCAACCTCATTTCACTCACTCGCACAATACCCATGGCCTAGATTGTGGATCTCCCACCTTACATGCAACCTCATGTAGTTGGGGTGCTATGAATGTGGGTCCAGCTTTTTCAACATTCAACCAACACCGTTGTTCATTATGGCAGGGCCAATAGGCACTGAGCTTAAATAGGCTAGAATTTTGATGTGCCAAGGGCACCATTGTACATGTATTTTTTGAGGGCATACGCCCAACGATGTATATTGAACCTTATTTTTGAGGGACTCGCACCCACCTATGTACTCGTGACATGTTTTTGATATATATCTATTTACATCTTATTTTTCTTATGGATCACATTTTTACAAATGTATGTACATGTGTATGTGTGTGCTTCTCTTTCTATGTATGTGCAACACACCAATCTAATATATGATTAGCTAGAGTATCTATCATATGATTAAATCTCCTAGGAACATGAATATACATAATGTAATCAAAGTAACGTTCTAAGAGACGTACCCTAAGGAAACATTGGTGCAAAGTAGGATCATAAACACGGTAAACTCCATTTAATTGGGACACAACCAGTTGAGCATTTAGGTAGACCCAAAGGTGTGAAATTCCATGTGACAAAGTGTCATGAAGAAACTCTATCATTGCGCTGTACTCGACGACATTTTTTGTGGCGACACCTACACAAATACCTCTGAAAGATAACAATTGGCCTCTAGGTTTGAAAATCACCCAAGCTGTGGAAGCAATACTCCGAGTGTGTTGGTTAGCGCCGTCCTCGAACCCAAAATACACCTCCAATTCACTTGACATCTGCCATAGTGAAAAAGAAGATATAAATAAATACACGTCCACAAAACAAAAAATAAAAAAACTGTATAAGAAACTATACATATGTATAAGAAGTCACCCAGGTGACCAACCTAAGAGTAAAACTTCTTGAGGTAGAGCCCATTTCTAGGCTCCACCAAGGTGTTTCCTTCAAATTCAACTAGACGGTAAGCGCCCTTGTTTAAGACCTCTTTCACGATGAACAGTTTGAACCACATGGGTTTGAACTTGCCTGTCCCCAGGGGATCTTTGTCTTGATCATAGACCAGGACAAGATTACCTTCGAAGAAAATCCGAGGATGAGCGGAAAAAACGTACTGACACTTGACTCATTTATTATGAGCCTCATTGGCCAAGGCTGCATCACGACGCTACTCATCGAGATCAGAGCCTAGCAATGTGATCTACCTGAACTAGTACTGGGCATGCGTCGTACGACTGTGCGGTAACTTGTACATATTGTACAATCTAGGTTTGTTGTTTTCAAGTTTTGTATTCAGTAGCATCTCTTATTTTCCAAAGTTTCTATCTATATTGGATCTATTAACTTCTGGATGAGTGTTATTGGCCTTATATGCAGGATCTTGGAGATGTTTTTTTTCTTTGACATATGTTCATCATATCGATCCGTTCTGACAGGTATTGACCTCGAAACTAGCATATAGGTTAGATTTTTCCCTAGTTTCATTTTTTCATTATCCATTTCCTGGTTCTTTTGGCGTTAATATTGACCTCACCAAAGTGTGACACATAACCTTCTCATCTGCTTTAGAACTATCGTAATTAGGTGGTAGAGCCTACCTCTACATGGAAGCCCTAGGTAGATTATTTTATTCATTTTGGCGTCCATACTGTGAGTTTTTATATAGGCTTGGGAGTCCTTGTTAGTCCCGCCATGATTACATATTAAAGCCACATTCTTCTTTCTAGTCATCATTCTTGGCCTTACCCACGAGACTCCCTAATGAGCAAGGTTTGTTGTCTTTCAAGCTCACTTAAATTTTGAAAGAAACATCCACTGAGACTGTATTTATTCTTTTAGATCTCATTTGGATTACTTGAGAAAAGAACCCCCCTAAGAGTCTTCTTTAATCCCTTTTCAGACTCTCAAAAATTTAAAATATTGCCGAGTGATCTTGTTTTCCTTCACGCTCTCCAAACTCAAATTTGAAGGCACATCTGTCCGACAATATTTTACCCATTTTTTGGTCCGGATGACTAATTTTACAAATAAAGGTATGCTCTAGGTTTGCTAGAAGAGTATTCTCATGCGTAAGTTTAACCCTTTTTCAAGCCCGAGGGACTAAATTTTCGAAAAAGGAACATTCTCATTGGTTTTAGTTTATCTCTTTTTCGGGCCTTGGAGATTACTTACAAAAAAGGAACCCCCCCGAAGTCCATAGTTAAGCTATTTGTAGACTCCCTAAAATTGAAAATATCGTCGAGTGACCTTTTTCCTTCCACATTTGTTAAATTGGTCCAGAAAGAACATCTACTTGGCATGAGTTTAACCCTTTTTCCAGCCAGTACATTATTTAGAAAAAAGGTATGCCTCGATAGACATGTCTTGCTGGGAGAGTTATCCTCAATTATATTTTATACTTTTTTAGGTTAAGGAGACTAAACCTAGAAAAAGGTTGTGAGTCCATAGTTAAGCTCTTTTCAAACTCCTTAAAATTGAAAATATCACCGAGTGATCTTGTCTCAATCACACTCGTTAAAATGGTTTTGAAGAGACATATTTTCGATATAAGTGTAACCCTTTTTTGAACCGACTAGACTAATTGTGAAAAAGGAACTCCTTGGAGTCTTCTTTTGACGTTTTTCAAACTCTTTAAATGTGAAAAACCACCAAGCTTACCTTCTCTGGGCTCATAAAAATTTACATGGGAGGAGTCTTGTTGTGTCGTAATTAATCACATTGTAGGTCTTATATTTGTGTCTTTGTCCTAATTTAGGCTCCATATTTCTCTCAATTGAACCTCTAAAGAATTCCTTAAATGAAAGCCTTGCAACACTTTTTTCCTTTGCAATTTGGCACCTTGACCCATGGAGGAATTTTCCTCGAGTGTCCTTATCCTGCACATGTCTCCTTTCCTTGAGCATCAGTATGTTCCATGCTCTTGGAACCGGTTTTCTTTCTCATGACACTCGTTGCTCCTTTGTAACGTATAATTCTTTTATTCTTTTTCAAACTCTTTAAAAATTTGAAAAAGACAAAAAAATCAAATATTCCAAAAAGAGGGGATGAGAACTATACACTCTTTTTTTGGTGACAAGATAGTCTCCCTTGGACAAAGAATATCCTTCCATTTGTTCACCAAACAATGGGATCTAGTATGACCTTATGAAGCTATTATCTCTACATAGAGTTGTGTCCTCCTCCATTTGGTTACTCTTCCAAACATATGGAGAGTTTGCGGTGCCTCCAGCATCACAAACTTATGTCAATATTATGCTGCCTAAGTCTGATCATATTTCGTGATTTTTTCCAAGGGAAGTCTTATCCAACCTGATTCATCCATTTTTCAATTTGTCTCTTGACCTTCATGAGTCATCCATACCGAAAGTTCAATCAAGTCCAGATTCAAAATCAACAAAGTTTTGTGCCTGACGATCGAGATCCTCCAGTATTTCCCCAATGACATGTCAAAGACCTCAGAGTAGTGATTCTTACACTCCTATTATACTCCTACCTGAGTGGTTGAAGATCTTGAAGTTTTTTCTCGAGCTATGAAGTCCTCATCTCCAGCCAGAGGCGTTGATGCTTATTGACGATGCATATTATATTGTACTTGAATATCATCGAATTATTTTGAGATGTAGATCCGTTGTGCATTACTCACAACTACACTTTATATAGACATTTATCTATGACATGGATATGCAGTGTACTTGATTGGAAGCTATTATTAGTGATGCAGGAGCATCGCTCCACCTCAAAATGCGCCAGCTGATTAGCACGAGTGGTGCACATTCAAAGAAGGGAGAGGCGTCTCACTCTCATTTTTCCTTCGAAAATCTGAAGCGTGATCAAGGAAATAGATGTTGACATGATGGAAGAGCCAAGTTGTGCCTTCGCAGAAGCTGGAGATAATGTTTCCATTAAGTGGTTAACGGTAGGAGGGATCTACATCCGATTCAGATAAGATTACCATCATTGTAATCTGCCCATCAGACAAGCGTTTTGAATGGTTATTAGACACCACTAGATTAGTTGGAGGGAAGCTTGTCGAGCCCCTGTTGTATAAACTCTTGTATTGCTGCCAGTAGAGAAAAAAAATCAGGCATCAGGTGTAGGAGATAAATGCATAGGATAATTGAGAGCCGAGACTCAGTTGTAGTCCGGACTCGTATATTGTAATGAACATTCCACCATTAATTAGAAGTATCAGTTTTTCCTGTTTACAACTTATGTGTAATGGATGTTTTGTAATGAATGTCATTCATATGCATTTGAGCTATAGATGTATGTTAGAAATCATCTGTAGGGATAAAGGTCTAATATTCTATCTGTGAGTGTGTTGGATTAAGTCTGGTTCTCAAGGCTAATTTCAAGGAGTGCGTGACAGAGGGAAGAAACTCTGTGAGACGACACAAGGAGTGCATATCTAAACTTGTACGAGTTAGAAGAGAAAATGCCAGGAGGGCACACTAGGATAATTCACAGACTCAGAGGGAAATTTCAAGGTGGTTGGGTACGTTGGAAAGAAAGACTGTGTGGGAGGAAAAACAATGCAGAGTTACTGAACACTCTGTAATACTTTTCATACAGGGCATAGAGAAAGTATGAGAGAATACACGAGAAACACATTCTTAAGTGTTGGAATCCTTGAGAGAACCCCATGGTTGATGAACACTTTGAGGATGGAAGGATTTGCAAGAGTGCATCGACAAAGCAAAGGAGATGGCTTAAGACTCGCATAAGGGGTCAGGGAGAAGCCATCGAAAATCTTATCCGAGTGCAAGGAGTGCGCCAAGGATATTGTAAGTCCATCTTACAAGATCAAGAGGAGGAAGAGCACCAAATTTATAGGAGGGCACGAGAAAGTTCACTGAAGGATGAAGAGGAACTGGGAACCTTGAAGGTTTTCAAGTCGAGCAAAGTCACAGAAGAGTTGCGCAGGACTCTACAACGAGTGTAGAAGAAGTTCGAGAATGGTCTAAGTATCGAACAAAAATTGCACTAAGTGTGAAATAAGGTTGAGGACTCGTCGAAGCCCTAAAAACCGTGAAACTTTCCATCGTCGGGAGGAGACAGGAGGCAGAAGATCGAGAGATCTGGGAGCTGGAGCTCCAGAAAGTTTTCTAGGAGCAGATAGAGATCTTCACGAAGTTGTGAAGAGAGATTTGAATCCAAACCGTTGGATATAGAGGGGACACGTGGAAGTGATCGACACATGTCAGAGGAGTAGTACTCCGAGAGATATCGGAGGAAGATATCGAGAGACTCCCGAAGACCAGAGTCCGGAGTAGATCACAGTCGTCGATCAGAAGGAGGAACGAGGACTGTTGATGCTCACACCATTTGAAGTTTGCTGATTTGGAGTTCGGGAATGTAAGAGTGGTTGTTGTGGAAAGAGCCAAAGCCCAAAGCACTTTGTGTGATTGAGCCTTGGGACACAACCCGAGGACACATGATAGAAAGGGCCTGGCATGAATAACTAAGTGTCACTTCCATCTTTCTTTGAAGGGTTAAGTGGACCCACACTTCAGAGGAATAATGACCTGTGATAGATTTTGTCGAGCTCCAACATGGAGCCGAAGAGTCAATCCGACTCACGTGTTTCGAACAATCCTAGACCAGGAGGTTTCACAACCTCAAAAGAGAAGGGGTGGGGTATGCACTAAGTGGTATCAGAGAGAAAGTTTGCTTGTAGACAACATGCAAAGGAAAAGGAGATAGTCTGGCTATATCAAGTAGAGTCAGAGCCTGAATTCGCCTATAGACAACAAGTGAAGGGAGACATAGTGTGATACTTTGTAGAAATGTTGCAAGGTGTGCAACAAATGATAAATGTCCAGGTGGGATGTAGGTGAAACAAGATGGCCGTTGGAGGTAAGGAGTGCAGTCAAAGAGAATTCTGCCTGCAGAAAAGCAAAGCAGAGATGGACACACAGAGCTTAGTGATATCAGAGTAGAGATAGAGAGGCTAGAATTCAAGATGTAGCAGGAAGCAAAGGTGTGTTGGAGGTACGAGTGGCCTTTGAAAAGGACATCTAAGTGGCCTGTTTGAGAGTTGTTGGCCCAGAGGCAACAACATGTGTTAAAAATATGGTTGAGATATGTCGAAAAAATCAATGGCGAGGGAAAGATATCTAGGAGGATTCTTGTAGGTTTACAGGTGGGCAATGAGGAGGAATTAAACAATCTCATAAACTTCCAGGAGGGAAGAGGAGACATCCTGAATTTCCAAGAGGGAAAGGGAGAAGAGATGAGGTCAACTGAGAGTTCACGTCAGTAGGGGGTGTTGAAATATGGAGAGGAGGAAGAAAGGCCTCATCCACATGAAGGTTCATGCGGAGCTGTAATCCGTATGAATGAAGATGATGACAAGTTGGAAGATTTCATCACCGAGGAGGAAGATCAGAGGAGCGTTCTAGTCATTGGAGGAGTCGATATATTCCTGCCAAGCAGTCGAGGAGAGGTTAACACAAGTGTTGCAAAGGAAACATAAGGACAACAAGATGAGACTGTCATAAAGGAGGAGGAACACATAATGAAGTCTATCCCAAAAGAAGAAGAGCACCCAATTGAGTTACTCACTCAATGTAAGATGGAGTTAAAGGTACTCGAGGATTGGTTAGATAGTCTAGAACCAGAAGGTGGCTACCATGAGATAGTCATGCCAGAGGAGACTTACCATCACGGGTTGCAGTTGGAGAAAGATGGAATGGAACCAGCCGAAGAACTTATAGGAGTTGATCTGTCAGAAGAGGTAGCTAAACAATAGTTCAATGGTGATACTGTAGAATTGGTGTCTACAACAGAGTATCCATTCAATGTCATAAGGGATGGAAGTAGCATGGGAGATCAGGATGACACACCCTTGGAGTGACATGGAGAGTTGTAGTCGAGCAAAACTGCACAAACCGAACTAGCTGATGAAGCAGCTAGAAGAAGCCGTAGAGGAGATACAAAGGCTGATGTTGAGGTTAACAGAAGAAGCGGTCAGTAAGGAGAATATGGACAAAAAGGAACCTGCATGAGCAACAGGGAAGATGCAGAAGAAACAATAGAAGCAAAGAGGAGAAGAAAGACAACTCCAGGAGAAAGTTTGGGATCCAAGAGGGTTTCAATAGAGATGGGAATCTCATGAGCAGGAGCTCATGGATTTTCGTAGCCATGGAGTATGATGCAGGAGCATCGCTCCACCTCAACACATTCCAACTGATTAGCATGAGTGGTGCGCATTGAAATAAGGGAGAGGTTCCACCCTTTGATTTTTCCTTCGAAAATTTGAAGCATGATGAAGGAAATAAATGTTGAAAAGATGGAAGAGCCAAGTTGTGCCTTCACACAAGATGGAGATAAGGTCACCATTAAGTGGTTGACGGTAGGAGGGATCTGCATCAGATTTAGATAAGATTACCATCATTGTAATATGCCCATTAGACAGGCATTTTGAATGGTGATTAGACACCACTATATTAGTTGGAGGGAAGCTTGTCGAGCCCCTCTTGTATAAAATCTTGTATTGTTTCCAGTAGAGAAAAAAATAAGTCATCATGTGTGGGAGATAGATGCATAGGAGAATTGAGAGACGAGACTCAGTTGTAGTCCAAACTCTTATATTTTAATGAACATTCCACCATTAATAAGAAGTAGCAATTTTTCCTGTTTATCAACTTCTGTGTAATGGATGTTTTGTTATGAATGTCATTCGTATGCATTTGAGCTGTAGATGTATGTTAGAAATCGTCTGCAGGGATAGAGGTCTAATCTTCTATTTGTGAGTGTGTTGGATTAAGTCTAGTTCTCAAGGCTTAGTGCAAGGAGATGAGCGACAAAGGGATAAAACTCTGTGAGTCGATGCAAGGAGTGCATATTTGAACTCATTCGAGTCAGAAGAGAAGATGCCAGGATGGAACACCATGATAATTCACAGACTCAGAGGGAAATTTCAAGGTGGTTGGGTACCTTGGAAAGAAAGACCGTGTAGGAGGAAACACAATGCAGAGTTACTGAATACTCTGTAATACTCTGCCAAGAGGGCATAGAGAAAGTACGAGAGCATACAAGAGAAACACATTATGAAGTGTTGGAATCCTTGAGAGAACCCTAGGGTTGCTGAGCACTCTAAGGAAGGAAGGATTTGTAAGATTTCATCAACAAAGGAAAGGAGATGCCTTAAGACTCGCAGAAGGGCTCAGGGAGAAGCCGTCGAAAATCTTAGTCGAGTTCAAGGAGTGCACCAAGGATATTGTAAGTCCATATTACAATCTTAGGAGGAGGAAGAGCACCAAACTTCCAGGAGGGCACGAGAAAGTTCACTGAAGGACGCATAGAAACTAGGAACCTTGAAGGTTTTCAAGACGAGAAAATTTGTAGGAGAGTTGTGCAGGATTCTGCAAGGAGTGCATAAGAAGTTCGGGAATGGTCTAAGTCTTGAACGAAAATTGTGCTAAGTAACAAAAACTATGAAACCACCCATCGTCGACAGGAGACAAGTGGCAGAAGTTCAGGATATTCGGGAGATGGAGCTCTGGAATTTTTTCTAAGAGAAGATAGATATCTTCGTGAAGTCTCGAAGAGCAATTTGAATCGAGACCGTTGGATCTGGAGGGGACACGTGGAAGCGATCCACACATGTTGGAGGAGTAGTACTCTGGGAGATATTGAAGGAAGATATTGAGAGAATCCCAAAGGCTGGAGTCTAGAGTAGATCGCAACCATCGATCAGAAGGAGGAACGCGGACTGTTGATCCTCACACCGTTTGAAGTTTGTCGATTCAGAGTTCAGGATTGTAAGAGTGGTTGTTGTGGAAAGAGTTGAAGCCCGAAGCCCGAAGCGCTTTGTGTGATTGAGCCCCAAGACACAACCCAAGGACACATGATAGAAAGGGCTTGGCACAAAGAACTAAGTGTTGCTGCTAGTTTTCTTCGAAGGGTTAAGTGGACCCGCACTTTGGAGGAAGAAGGACTTGTGATAGAGTTTGTCGGGTTCCAACAGGGTGCCAAAGAGTCAATCCGACTTAGGTGTTTCGAATGATCCTAGACCAGGAGGTCACACAACCATGCGGGGTGGGGTCTGCACCAATTAGTTCATCCTGAGCATGGGTATGCCCGCCTCAGAGATATTAGTATTGTTTTTCATATGGCGGCCTCTCGAACTCTGGTCAGAATTCTATCCATCAATAACTCCAAAAGTATAAGAATATTGATAGGCCACATTCCATGCAAGAATTCCTCTCTAATCATCCATTTGTATCAAAAAATGACCCCTTTCCAAGGAAAATAGGTCACGTTGGCTTACAAAAAAGCTAAGGGACACATAACTTTGTAATAAATTTTGGACATAGATTAGGCCTTAGAACTATATGGCACAAAAACACCCACTAAGCATTAATGTTATTTATTGGGTACAAATGAGACCATAAAATCTTCTAGTGGGTATAAACATAGACCTTAAAATTGTAAATTAGATTTTTGATTACAATAAATACAATTTGGAATGACGTATCACATTCTTGTCCATGCATAGATGATATGGCCATCAGGTCATAGGACATGACATATGTAGTCAATATAAGAAAAACAAGAGTAATAGGAAATGAAAAATGATAAAAAAAACCTCTTTAACAATCTTCTAGCATAGAAAATGAACTATTCATCTAATGGGCATTGATACCTAAAATATGACTTTTTAAACCTATATGTACATGTACATCCAAGTTACTAAGAAATTCAGTCCTTATAAAATTATGAAAAACATAAATGAAGATGCTTATTTGATTGATCTTCTGGACGATCTAGACATCAGTCTTATTTTTAATGTTGTTGACCTTCACTCACACTCAGCTAGGACAAATGATGACCAGATGGATGGTGATCAAAATGAGAAGGAGAACAATTGGACCAAACACTTTCCAAATAAAAAAAGAGAATAGGTTGAAAAAGTGCTAGACACCAAATTATTTGCATCACATTCCAAGTCATATAAGCTATATTTTGTTAAGTGGGAAGGTATGTCAAATTCCTACAACACTTGGATCAAAAAGAGTGACCCACTTAAGTACAGTCGATAAACTACACCTGGTGACCTTGAACCAAAAGATTCAAAATCTCTAAAAGAATGGGAGGATGATGCGAAGCATCCTTGCTAACATGTTTATCCCACATTTAGTAACTGAATTCTTCCACATCTCTAAGTTCTGTCATTATGCTTAGTAATTTTAAGAGTCTCTTTTATTAAATTTAGTGATCTATTACATATGCTTTGTTTTTTTCTAGTGAATAAGGAGCCATTAGAGATGTTTTAGAGGGAAATTAGAAGGTACTTCTAGATCTACAAAAAAGGGATGGGGCTGTATTATCCCCAATAAAAAATAAACTAGGATATTGTATTTACTGCAATAGTGTATTTGCTCTGGTGGTGTGATTTTATCAAACAATTCACATCCCATATAATTTTAATGGCATACTTGGGTTTACAACTTCATAAACAATTTGTATGTATTCTGCTAGTGATCATTTCCTTAAACATATTGTGGATTGAACAAGTACACATAGAATGAGAGACACAATATTGGCATTTTATTATGAAATGGAAGATGAAATACAACAATAACTAACTATTGGTTGCTGTAGCAGCTAACAAACATACAATACTTCAAATATAAATCTAGATCAATGCCAAAGTATTCCCAACTATGGTCCTGGATGTACTGTGATTTCTCCAAGACCCCATGCCTTTATTCGCTAATTTATTCCAGCTTGAAATACTGGGAACAAGACTCACGTCCCTCTCCCCAAGTTCTCCCTGCTCAAAAGGTGGGTCCATGACCCTTTTCAATCCCTTTCAACCTGCTACAAATGGTGGATCGACCCTCAAGGGTTATCCACAACTTGTCATATCAATCGATCTACAGTCTAGAGAGGGATGGATCCATTACCAGTTCCAATGACCTCCAAAGAATTCAACATAACCCTTGATCTACTCCAAAAAATCCAACCGACCTCCCAACTTTGCTAGTAAGGAAATCAAGCCCTTAATGATGCTCCAACAACTTCACAACTACTACGAATTCCACACTGATGCTACTGACCTGCAAAGAGATGGGTCGATACCTTCAATGGAACCCAACAAACCTATTTCTATTCCATTTTTCCTTATGGATATGATAAAATGAAACTCTAGTGCATATCCAGGATGGATCTCCTCCTCCATCAAGCTAGGGTGGATGTTGCACCGCCGAACAAGACTTGCAATGGAAGGGTTTTGAAAAAACCCCAGCAAAAACCTTGGTGCTAGGACCAATCCAAATGAGTGATCAAATAATAATGCCAAAGTGAGATGCTACGCCTCCTTTTATTCTTCCTTTGATCCTTATAGATATTTCCCTTTTGGCCAAATCAAACCCTTGCCTTATTTTCCCTTTAATTATTACTTAAACATTAAAAATAATTTTTTAATTCTTAAGTGATTACTAATTTTATTTAATGTCACTTTATAATAATTTTCTGCCCAAGTGATACTAAACTAATCTCATGACTCCCTTTTCCCACTAACTATAGCCTACAAGAATCGTATAGGCTACTAAGTCATCTTAGGCTGCGATTAAAAGGAGGGGGACATTACAATCCTCCTTTCTGGAGAGTTCTTGTCCCCAAGCAACTCCAAATCAAGATGCTGCAGAATCTGCTCTCTCTCCCCAGTGGCATCCTCAATGGGAAATCCTCTCCACATGACTAGGTACTCTCGAATGACTCTACTCCTTAGGATTCTCTCTCTAATATCAATAATCCTTTCTGGGGTCAGAACCTATTGTCCTTCCTCATCTAGCGGAGGAATATATGTCGAAGGGGATGGACAAATGTCCCAGTGACTTCTTGAGGCAAGACACCTGGAAGACATTGTGGAATCAGACTTGGATCTGTCTACCCTCAGGCAACTCCAACCCATATGCTACCTCTCCGACTCTTCTGACCACCCTGCATGGCCCATAGAAGCGAGGCTTCTGTTTTTCTGCACCACTTTTCTTAAAAAAAGATTGTCTGTAGGGATGCAACCTGAGAAAGACCAAATCCCCAACCTCAAGGATGCACTCCACTCTATGTCTGTCTGCATACATTTTTTGTTGATTCTAGGAAACTTGCAAGTTTTCCTTCAGGACTCTCAAGATGTCTTGACTCTCCTGCAACCAATCTTTTTCCTTGGGGGCCATGCTCTCCCCAAACGCCAATTCTAAAAATGATGGGGCATCATAGCCATTCAACGCCTTGAAAGGACTCATCCCTATGGACATGTGATAAGTGGTATTATAACAGTGATCCCCAAGGTGCAACCACTTCATACATTCCCTCTGATGTCCTTACACATAGTTTTGCATATATCCCTCGATCCATTTGTTTAAAATATCGGTTTGTCCATCCGTCTGAGGATGATAGCTGGTACTAGGTGTCAAATCTATCCCTGTTATCCTAAACAAGTCCTACCAAAATGTGTTGAGAAACCTACTGCCATTGTCACTAACTATATACCTCGAAAGACCATGAAGTTGGGAACACTTCCCTGAAGAACGTGTCTTCCACCTAGGATGCATTATACTCCGAGGGAATGGAAAATAAGTGCATATATTTGGTCAAACTCTCTACCACCACGTATATGCAGTCCCTACTCTGTACCTTTGACAACCCTGTAATGAAATCCATGGAAACGCTTTCTCATTTATGCTCGAGAATCAACAATGAATGAAGCAACTCTGCAGGATATGTAATCTCTAACTTGATCTAATGAAAAGTCATGCAATCTCTAACATATCGAAGCACGTCCTCCTTGAGACCCTTCCAAGAGAATATTTTCCTCACCTTCTTATAGGTCTTTAGATACCCCGGGTTCCCTGCCAGTGGTGTGTCATGTACCACCCTCAAAATATTACCCTTGAGTGTGGACTCAGGGACAAGATAGATATTGTATTTGTAGTAGATGATGTCATCCACTACCCTGTACCCGTTATCCTGAATAACACCCTCCACCAGCTCGCAGGCGAAGGTATTCTTGGAGTATTCCACCAAGAGAATGGAATTCCAGTCTGCTGAGGTCTCTATCATGGAGAAAGATGCAGGTCTCCTAGATAGGGAATCAACAACTATGTTATTCTTTCCCTTTACATACTCAATGTCAAATTCATATGACTGCACCTTACTCACCCACTTCTGCTGCCTCTTGTTTAGGTCCCGCTGCTCCAAGAAATATCTCAAGCTGTTGTGGTCAGTCCTAACCACAAAGCATCCTCCCACCAGGTAGATCAAGTTAGAGATTGCTATGCATATGATATAGCTTATATAGCATATGATATAAGCTCTAACTTGATCTATTGACAAGTCATAGATATGATATAGCTTCTCTGACTCCCTCAAATTCTTTCTCTAAAAAGCTATGGGGTGTCAGTTCTGCATCAACATTGCTCCTATCCCATCACCATATGCGTCACATTCCAGTACAAAAAGCTGTGTGAAATATGGGAGTGCTAATACTGGGCAAGTGCTCATAACCTTATTCATTCGGCCGAATGCTTCCTGTGCATCCTCTGACCATCGAAAGGATCCTTTCTTGGTGAGGTCTGTCAATGGCACACCCAATTGTGGAAATCCTTTCACAAAGCACCTGTAATAGCTTCATATCCCGAAGAATCCTCACAACTTTGTGAGTGATATGGGGGTGGGAAAATATAAGATTGTTTGGATATTACCCTGATTCACCTTCACTTGTTCGACACCAATCACGTGGCCCAAATAAAGGATCTCTGTTAATCCAAACTCACACTTTTCCTCCTTGGAAAAAAGTGACTGCTCCTCCATAGCTGTTAGAATCTCGTCCACATGTTTCAGATGTTCCTCCCAAGTCCTACTGTAAATCATAAGATCGTCAAAGAACACCAGTAAGAACTTCCTCAACTGCTTGTTGAAGATATGGTTCATACATGATTGGAAAGTAGCAGGTGCATTAGTCAACCCAAAGTGCATGACTAGGAACTCGTAATGACCATAGTGACATCTAAAGTCTTTCTTATGGATGTTCTCTTCTATGAACTTGATTTGACGGCACGCTGATAGAAGATCAATCTTCGAGAAGTATACTGCTCCATGTAGCTCGTCAATCAACTCATAGATCCTGGGTATTGGGTATCGGTTCTTGATGGTTTTCTCTATCTTGTCCTTAAACTTCTTCGAGTGTCGGTACGGTGTGGTGATCACAGGTTTCGCCCCCTCCTCTAGTTCAATGACATGATCAAATCCCCTGTCAGGTGGGCTCCCTACTGGAAGTGGTTCAAATTCCTTGTCATGCTTTTCAATCAATGTTTGTATGTCCACATGATATTGTTGGCTATCCTATGATGGCTTCTCCATGGTGGTCAAGCATTCTGCTTGTAATGTTCCCAAGCTGTTTCTTGCTTGGAAACTTAGGTTTTTCACTGAGTTTTTTGCTTGTTGTTTATTTGTTTTGCAGATCTGCCTTGTAAGTTTACGCTAGAAGGGTTTGATGAAGGTTTATAGTGTAAAAAATATATAAGTCTGACAACATTCACATCCAATAGAAAAATACAAGAGATATAATACAATGGAAAAGCAACAACTTCATATTTGACATTTATTTAGATAATAAGAAGATCCCGATACAATAGATCTGCAGATTTGGATAGATACAAGATGAATAATCAAGATGGAATGATTGTTGCTACAACAAGCTCAAAGACTGAAGAGAATAAAAAAATACCTAGGTGTCGAAGTCGGGATTTCAACATGGTATTAGAGAAATCGCTCTGCGAGGAAGCTAGATCTCATATCCATAACAATTGATAGTAGATCTATCAGATCTGGAAGGAGATATTAGCAGATACATAACCAACAATTATAAATCAAGAGTTGGATTTTAGAGAAACAACTGTACTGAGGCATAACTAGGGTTTTGCAATCGTATGGAGTTGTACGTAGGTTGCAAAAGGAACAATCAGGTATATACGCAGGTTTATTTGGATATAGTTGTGCGTACACAGGTTTCAGTAAGTAAAGTCGCGTACATACACAGGGTTTAGTAGCGACATACACATACAAAGTCGCACAGGTCAGTACAGGAAATTGTAACATTGTTTGCTCATTACCATCCCTTATAAGCGTTCACCAACCACAAGTTAAGTGGTTGGGCTAGTACATAATGCAATCAACTATTGATTAAAATCATGACGTAATGGATATAATTTTGTTACAAAACATATCATTTATCTTTTAAATGTGTTTTTTCATGTTATTTTATACATAAAAAAAAAAATAAGAACAATAATTTTTTATAAAAAAATAAAAAAATAGTGGTTTAGTGATTAGTGTGTGAGTAGTTCATATCATCAGCCTCTCAATGTGTCGATGGATTGTGAAAGTGTTTTAAAAGGGGATAAAATCACTAGCCCACGAATAACGTAAGTGATCCTTAATGGAATAGCGTAAGTGTACCGTTGTTGAGTTAAAAGTTTCTTGTCGGGAAGGGCCATTCTGAATTATCTTCCCGTTGTAGAAATAAAAGTTCCGTGTCGGGGGCGGACACGGACATTCTGAGTTGCGTGTCGGGGGTGGACATCTTTTTCCCAATATAAGCGGAATTGAATTATCGACGATCGCAGAACATGTGATCTCAATCACTAACTGTAATTCCACTCATCCTTTTGAATCGCTAACTTCACTAACTGTAATTCCATTCATCTTTTTTGAATGGCTAACTTTACTAACTGTAATTCCATTCATCCTTTTGAATCACTAACTTCACTGACTAACTGTAATTCTATTCATCTTTTTGAATAGCTAACTTCACTGACAAACTGTAATTCTATTCATCTTTTTGAATAGCTAACTTCACTAACTGTAATTTCACTCATCTTATTGAGTTTCTTGTTGGATTTTGTACAAAATGTATAGCAAAAAATAGTCGAGAAAGAATAAAAATACAAATACAAATACAGAACGTTTAGTCTGGACAATCCAAGGCCAAGCACTTATAAATAGCCTAGCCTCAGAGAAACTGAAATCGAACTAAATCTTCAAAAAGAGTGAACGAGTTGAATTCCTTGTGAGGAAGAAGATGATGATAATTATTCCTGCATGGCTTTGGCTTCTGCTTCTGCTCATGCTAATGATATTGAACAGCAATCAGAGCTTCTCCTCTTCTCAGGCAGCAACAGCACCCTCAGGTATGAGCATGGGATGATATTGAAGTCACGTGTATGTATGATATCATTGAATTAATGGCTTCTTATCATGATTTGCAGGTTTTCCATTTGTGTTTATGACTGTGGATGCTGAGAGAGCAGCTGCTAGAAAATATGATTACATTGTAGTCGGAGGAGGAACGGCCGGCTGCCCCTTGGCCGCAACGCTGTTTACCAAATATTCAGTTTTGGTAGTGGAGAGGGGAGGATCTCCTTATGGAGTTCCCGACATCGAAAACGCCGATGCTTTTGGAAAGGCATTGGATCAGACCGACAATTACACTTCCATAGCGCAGACGTTTATTTCAGAGGATGGAGTGAGTAATGTCAGAGCGAGAGTTCTGGGAGGCGATACTGCTATCAATGCGGGTTTCTACAGCAGGGCGGGCTCTGAATATGTTCGTAATATGGGATGGGACGAAGGTCTTGTAGAGGAGTCGTATGAATGGGTGGAGAAGCAGAATGCCTTCAAACCATATCAGATCTCGCCTTGGTCATCGGCTATCAGAGATGGCCTC
>ML786017.1:84135-109496 GCA_009831015.1 Picea engelmannii | reverse complement strand
TGCGTGCATGGCGTGAGAGTGATGGCTAAACTCCTCAACTCGCCGTCTCTGCGGAGATTTAATTCTAATTCCTCTCATGACTTCAACTTCACTGGGCAGCCGTTGCCAAAGAACATGTCGGATGATGCAGCCGTGGCTCAGATCTGCCGCGATACGTTGAGCACAATCTGGCATTGCCATGGAGGATGTGAAGTTGGCTCTGTGGTTAACAAGAGATATCAGGTCAACGGAGTTGAGAGTCTCAGGATCGTGGATTCCTCAACGTTCAGAGACAGTCCTGGAACCAACCCCCAAGCCACCACTATGATGCTCGGCAGGTAATAATAATATTCTTAATATTTCAGTAGGGTTTCTATAACTCTTCTGTGCCTCTCTTAGGGTTTCTATAGTTGTTGTGCATGCATGCAGGTACGTAGGAATGAAGATTCTTCAAGGCTGGGCCGAGTGAAGGCAGCTTGCATTATAACAACAACGTTTGCCATGAGGTGTTCACTATTTTAGTTTAATATTCTGGTATGGAAATTGATTCATATTATGTATGTATTAGTCACCTATATGGATAGGTTTTTTTTATCATAAACATCACGTGGTATGGAATTTGATTCATATCTAATATATGATATATGGTGTGGTGTAAAATTTGATTCATATATAATATATGGTGTGGCGTGGAAGTTCGTATTTATCATTATCTTTGGTCTCAATACTATTATACAATTAATATTGATATTGGTAATTGGATATTGTAATGGTGGTATATTCAAATATGCGTCGTACACTTACACTAATATCGTTTTATATTTTTTTAAAGCTCTAAGATGCACTATATACCTTTCTCTCCAATATTTTATATTTTGATTATTAATATTTTATTTAAATTAAATTATTTTAAAATCTTAATCATGTATAACCATTCAAATACATGAATGTATTAAAAGTTTTTATATTTTTAATAAAAAAATTAAATCGTGTAAAAGTTTTTATTTATATATTTATAATTTTATAATAAATTAGATATTGTCTAATTTTTTAATGATATTACAATGAATTATAATTAATTGAACAAGTACTTCATATTCACATCTAACAACTACCTGTAATTACATCAAACTTTACAATCATAAATACAATTAATATCTATACTTGAATTTTCTTAACTAAAAATAATTTTGTATCAATTTTAAAAACAAGTGAGGTTGTGGAGCAACAAGTCCCTGCCAAGAAGGTAGATGAGCTTGCTGTTTCCCTTTCTACACTAAATAATTAGTTTTAATGCAACATAAAAATATTATTACAAAATTTCAAACATAGAAAGTTACGAACATTTAGAATAAAATTAGAATGCACTTGATTTTTTAATACAATGTTACAATTTAAACTAGAGACTAAATATCCACCTTCAATAATTGAAACCTAATATTAGTTGATCTCCAAACTTAGTTTTGAGGGTTAAAAGGAGAGACCGATTGCCTTCCATACTCTTGTTAAGATTAATATAGGAATGATTATTATGTCCCTGTCATAACAGGGACATAAAGTTTTGGGCAATTTCAATTAGTTTTTATGCATGATTTTCAAGGCATCCAACAGTGTTTTAAGCTAAAGTTCCATTGCCCTGAAAACAGGAGCCAGGGGTGGTGACGGGTTCCATTGCCTTGAGAACAAGGGGTGGCGACAGGCTCCATTTCCTTGAAAACAGGAGCCAGGGGTGGCGGCGGGTTCCATTGCCTTGAGAACAGGGGGTGGCAACAGGTTCCATTGCCTTGAGAACGAGAGCCAAAGAAGGTGGTCATATGCATTAATTCTTTGGCAGGTGGATGTGAACGAGAGCCAGGGGTGGCACCATGGCCACACTGCAGTCGATGCAATCTTGTGTGGCAAGATGCATGTCATCACAAACATGTCACTCTTTGTAGCTTACTCTCTAGAAACATATGTTTGAAGCACAACAATGGTGGGTCGACTGATTGCAAAAAGAACATAACTAGAGTGTGTGATAGGGAACCTGGAGGATCCCAACATCTTTTCCCTGGTGTGAAAGAATCATTTCCCTAGTGTGAAAGAGGTGGTACCGCGTAGATCCTCTCACTCGCAAGCATGTTACCATTGTGTTTTGTTACACCATAATCCCTTTGTATCTCAGCACTTGGTTCCCATGGCTTGAATCACTAAAACTGAAGGGGAAGCCCATAACTACCATGTTTAATTTGATCATGGCTTGAATCACTGAAACTGGAGGGGAAGCCCATGACTACCATGTTTAATTTGATTCCACAAGACCGGGGCAGATATGCAGAGCCGTGAATTAACTAGATTTCTGAGACATTTCATTGCTTAAAGTGTCTTCATTTAGGCAGAATGATCATGACGGATGAGGACCTTAGTGTTCTGGATTGCATCCATGGAAACATTCTTCAAGTGCTTAAGCTGGAGAAGTGCCCATATTTTCAACTACGGGCTCCCTGAAATTGCACGCTCCTGAAGGTAATTTCACTATCTTTTCAATCTTCATTAGGTCAAAAGAAATCTGAGTATTTAATTGAAAGTCATATTTTGTGAATTACTCAACAAAAATCCAAAGCAAAGTAATATTTTGTGAATTACTCAACAAAAATCCAAAGAAAGTACTCTTTTTCAGTAAAAAATCACCAGCTATCAGATTTATAGCAACTTGGTTAAAGAATTTGAATTCAACGATCTTTACATCCTAAGGTATGTCATACGCCTCCTCACTACTATGCCTCCATAATGATTAATATGGAGCACAAGAATGCTGCAACAAATGACTGCTCGAGCAACCACATTGGTGCTAAGCAACTCCCATTCTCTCGCTGGATTGACCTAGATTCACCCTCTTCCACCCTTTGTCTTTTATCCAATTCCCCTTTTTCCAGGCTCGAACATGCCAACCCCTCTAGCTCAAGTGAAGAGCGGTAAGCCTTAATGGAATACGACTATAGAAATGGGCAAATTCAATCCTAGATGTGGCTACGGGGAGGTGGACTCTTCCGGTGACAAGAATACAAGCTGTTATCACATTTATTTGTAGGGGAGGTTGTTTTCCTAAGAAGTTGGTTCCTTGGTGAAGGAATGAAAGAAAATGGGCAAAAAACCCACAATTTGGCTTATATCCTAAGTCGAAGGAGTGATGAGACGTTTTGGCGTGACATGATAAGGTGCACGCAGATCTGGGCGGTCGAGAGCTGAGCACCCCAGATCAATGGTCGATGGACATATCGGGGCCTCAACATGCGCATAGGATAAAAAAGGTAGAGCGGGCTAGGGAAAACAACCGTGGTTTGTGAAGGTGCTATGTGTCAGCCAAAGAAACACATCGGGCCCAAAAGTGAGAAGGTTCTAAACCACTTTTCACTGCCCTGATATCCGCATGTGCACATAGTGTCCTATCTCGGGATGACAAGTGTCCACCCCTCATCACTTCCGCTCCCTCCATCTGTCTTCCACTCATTGTTTCGTCGGTACCTGTCCCTTTCTCATCTCCCGCCACCTGTGCCAACTCACTCCACATCACCTCCATCCCATTACACCTCAACTCCCGCTTGTGTGGCCCCCATGCTATCCTCAGTCTCCTCCTCCATTCACAACTATCCATATTGACATCTCTCATCCTCTACTCCATGCTGAGTGCACCAATCACTTCGTCAGCAACCACGTCTGCCATCAGGCTTCCCCATAAGCATCCAGCTCAGATCCAGCCGACGAATGCTGAGGTTGTCACGTCTTCCAGGTGCAGAGTTGACTTAAACCTTCCCGGATCCCAATGAAGTAGTTATTAAGGTTGGTTGGTGATGGTTGAGCATCGTTTCAGCCATAAATAAAAAGCATAAGAGAGGACTGCCAGCTAGTCGGTTCATCAATAGGTCCGTTCTGAGGCTCGTTTGCATATGATGGAGGTTCACGTCTGGACATAGACTGCATGCATAGTTTGTCAGGAAGCTTACAGACATAATGCCTTCAATGCATCTTCTCGATTATGCTTCTGTGATTTTTTTTTTGAGTATAAATACTCAATTTTGATATTTTGTAAAAGATCGATGGTTGAGCTAAGATCCCGATTGTAAAGTTTTAATGAAGCCTCTGGTTCTCTGGTTATGTACATGCTTTTGAGACTTCTTTCTTATTGAAAGTCAACTTCTTTCCATCTCTTCCTAAACACTGTGTTAAGACACTCAAAATTGGAGGATCCAGTCGAGGGTTGTGATGTTGTCGTGATGTAGGTTTGATCATTGCAATATTTTTACCAGTGTTAATCAGTTTCTTGTGTTATCTTATCCCCTCTCATACTGAGTAGCTTGGGCATGGAGGATCTAGTCGAGATGTTACAGTGGCATTGTGATGTAGGTTTGATCATTGTGTTGTTGTAGCTATGTCGTTTAAACATATCTTAGTTTCTGAAGCTTTGAGTCCAAGAGGATCTCATTCTTGAAGCTTTTCTTCCTTAGGCCACTGGAAGATAGGATGTCCACAGTAGGCCCTTACATATCCTCACCAGTTTTTCCCCCTACTCACCCTTTACTGTAACTTACTGACTGAAGTTAGATTAATATCTCACTTGCCTTAGGCATACCAACCCAATTTTTTGAGTTAAAGCGATATAACCTTGAGACTACATCCATTAGACCACCATTTAAACTATTTACCGTGACATACAAACTGATGGGTATCGGGCTTACCTCTGATGCAATCTAGAGGTGAATTTTGGTGCTAACATTTCTGGCGTTGTTGCCAGGGATGAATTGAAGATTTTCCCTAGGTTTGAATGACAAAGCTTACTGGTTCTGAAGGTGCATCAGAGCCCAGTACATCAAGATTTCCATTGTGCACCTGGCGACTCCACTGTGGTGAATCCATTAAGGATAATCCACTGGCGACTCCACTGTGGTGAATCCATTAAGGATAATCCACTGGCGACTCCACTATTTCAGCCGTGGCTTCTAGAGGCAGACACACTAGGTATACCCCACAACTGCCTTTAGAAACACCTGAAGCTAACTCAGAGAAGATTATCAGAAAAGGAAAGGCCCTTCATCAAGGTACCTCTGCTACTAAACCAGGTATTTCTGATGGTTTTTAATATCCTCCAATAGGAACTCCAATTTCTGCATCTCATTCTACTGTTATACCTTCTGCTGGAGTTCCCCAAAATTTAAATTTTGGGAGTGTTCCTGTTGAGTATTCCCCTCCTGGTCTGGGATTGGAGGGAGAACCATTGTCACTCCTCTCTATCCTGAAATTGTACCGTGGTTTAGACCTAGCGCCTCAGAAGATTTTCCTACCCCAGGCTTTACCACTCCTACTCTCATTAGAGTTACTGATTTCACAGAAAGGGAAACCTTTGTTCCCCCAAGCCCGATAACCTTTTATCCAAATCCTCTGCTGTTTCCTTTTCCCCTCAGAAGTTCAGTTCCAGTCATCCCTGTTCTAACACCTTCACCTCCTAGTTCTCCTCCACCTCATATCCCTATGGTAGGTTCCAATCTCCCTAGAAACATAATGGATTCCATAGTGGTTGCAAGATATGCCCCTCTAGTCTTACCTCATCCTATGAATGCTCTCCCTGCTGGAGATTACCTGAAATAATATGCCTAAGTTCACTGGAGAAGAGGACATAACTGCTGAAGAGAACCTTATTACCTTCTACAGTTATGCATAAAATCTAAATATTGAAAATGAAGATGTCTGGATGAGAGTTTTTGTCCAGAGCCTCAATGGTGAGGTTAGAAAGTGGTTTAGAGGTTTGACCCTCGGATCCGTTGTTGGGATTGAGGCTCTAGATGATGCCTTCTTGAGATAGTGGGGGGATAAAAAATACTTTATGTATTACATCACAGAGTTTGGGTCTCTAAGGAGAAAAGAGGGAGAATCAATATCTGACTTCTCCAAAAGGTTCAATAAAATGTACAATAAGATCCCTGCTGAAATAAAGCCTATAGAAGCCTCTGCCAAAATCAGTTATGCTAGTGCTTTTGACCCTGATTTCTACCTCTTGCTTAGAGAAAGAAGAGCTACTTATTTGGATCATATGCAAGATCCATCCCATGAAGTAGAATCCAATGTGTTGGCAACTAACCGACTTAGGAATAAGGCTGATAGAGACATCCCAAGAAAAAAATCTGAATCCTCCACCTCCAGTTCCTCTATTTCCCCCCCTCAAATGGATGAAGTAACCAAGATACTAAAATAAATTTCAACTAGGACGGAAAGTTTGGAAGTACAGGGGAAGCCGACATACAAAAATCCTCAAAATATTGATAATAGAGGCAACTTCAGGAGGCTGAATAACATTACTTCTTAGATGATGCCAAGAGAGCCTAGAAGCAGAGATAGGGATGATCAAAAAATTCAAACCCCCCTTCAAAATAACCTTGTTTCTGATGAAGAGGGAGAGGAGGAAGAGCTAGATCTTGAAATCCATTATCTTGGAGACACCTCCCCATTCCCTCACTTGACTCAATATGCTGACGAGAAATCCCTCCTAGACAGCCAGATAAATGAGTTGAGTAAGGGGGAGAAAACCAATAACAACCCAAATAAATATAAACTTAGGTCAAAGAAGAAATAAGTAAATTCTGACAACCCTGATCCACCTTCCATAGCAGAGAAGCCTACTAAAGACGAAACAAACAACAACAAATAAAAGAAGGCTCATAATCCTCCACCAATAACCAAAGACCTTGTCCCAGAGGTAAGAGAAATTCTGAAGCCCCTTTCCTCTTTTAACTTTGAGCATGAAATTTAGAAGATTAGAATCCTTGTTCCCCTTTCAGTGCTAGTCAAGAACGAAGACTTCAAAAGGTCCCTCTCTAAGATATTGCAGTCTGAGCCACCCTGCCATTCCATAGACTCAGTAAATCTCCAAGATGAGAAGCCAATAGTCATCTTAGGCCCCATGGTAGAAGATAGGGATGATTCATCCCCTCCTTTCTACACATCACTGAACATACATGATAAGGTGATGCATAATTGTCTGATGGACTTTGGGGCATCTCATAATTTCATGCCCAAAATAGTTATGGAAGAGCTCGGATTAGATATCACAAAGACTTATCATGATTTGTATTCTTTTGATTCAAGGAGGGTGCAATGTCTTGGGGTCATCAAAGAATCTAGTTGTGACCTTGTTTCAGATGCCCATGAAAAGTGTGGTCATGGATATCATGGTGGCTGACATTCCTCCCAAGTTTGGCATGCTTTTGTCAAGATATTGGATTAAAAGGCTTGGGGGAACCTTGCAGATGGAACTCACATATGCTGCCATTCTTGTGTTCAGAGGGGAGCATAGAAGACTGTATAGAGAAGCTCAGTTGGTCTATATTATTAGTGACGAATCTGACCCCACCAACCATCCTATATTTTCACTTGACATCGAGTTGGGGGTTAGTTTGTTGCAGTTCACTGATGCCCCTGAGCCTGCTTTAAGACTCAAAAAGAAGTCCATGGTTTTTCATGAAGCTTCTTTCTCCACTAACTCTGTTTGGAAAATGTTTTTTGATGGAGCCTCCTTTAAAGATGTTGCTGGTGCTGGAGTAGTCTTGGTTTCACCAGCCCAGGAAGCCATATCTCTTTCATACAAACTGGAATTTGAAGCTACCAATAATGTGGCAGAATATGAAGCTCTTGTTTTGGGCTTAAGAGTTGCAAAAGACATGGGGATCAAGGAAATATCTGTATTTGGATATGTTGAACTGATTGTTAAACAAATTAGAAATCTATATCAAGCTAAGCATCCCAGGCTCATAAAATATAGAAATGAAGTATGGGACCTCATTGAGAACTTTTTCTTGGCTTTCAACATTTCATTTATTCCAAGGCAAAAGAATGTCATGGCCAATTCTTTGGCTGTTTCAACAAACAATTTCAAAGTCCCTCTGCCACCTAAAGTCAGGTATGATGTAGAAGTGAAATATTGACCCTCTATACCTGACAATGTCAAGCATTGGAAAGTGTTTGAGGATGATCTTGAAATCAAAAGATTCCTGGAAACTGTTGAGGATTTTTTTGTATTACACATTGATCAAGATCTTGACTATGAAATAGAGCCTCATCCTGATGTTTTCTTAAAAGAGATTGTTGATCGTCACATTGTCCAACTACCTAGCAATCAGATCACAAGGGGACTAGTTCCTTTGGAAAGGATTTTTGACAGAAATGATGTGGCAATGAAGGGTAAAATATCAAAATATGATGCTGATGTGGCTGAGTGCAATATTGGCATAGAGCAGGATCCCAAGTTTGTCAAGTTGTCAAGCAACCTGTCAAGAGAGAATAGGGCCGAGTATAATGAGATATTAAATGAATTTGCTGATGTGTTTTCTTGGACATACAAAGATCTCAGGACATATGACACTAGTTTCATTGAACACAAGATCCCATTGAAAGAGGAGGCCAAGCCATTTAGGGAGAAAATAAGACAAATAAATCTTATTTTACTACCTATTATGGAGAGGGAGGTGAAGAAGCTTTTGGATGCTCATATTATTGTGCCTTTGATATATTCTAAGTGGATAACCAATCTGGTCCCAGTGAGAAAGAAGAGTGGAGAAATCAGACTCTGTGTCGACTTCATAAATCTGAACAAGAGCTCTAGGAAGGACAATTACCCTCTACCAAATATGGAACACATAATGCAGAAGGTGACGGGTGCATCCAGGATTTCCATGATTGATGGATTTTCTGGCTACAATCAAATATCTGTCCTGCCTGAAGATAAAGAGAAGACAACCTTCACCACTCCTTGGTGCACATTCATGTATGCCAAAATTCCCTTTGGATTAATGAACGCAGGAGAAACCTTTCAGCGAGCCATGGACATCGCCTTCATTGGGGAGAGGGATAAATTTGTGGTCATCTATCTGGATGATATAACAATCTTTTCCATATCTGATAGAGAGCATTGCTGTCATATGAGGAATGTCTTCTTAAAATGCAGAAGGTTTGGTCTCTCTTTAAATCCCAAGAAATCATTGTTTGCCATGAAGCAAGGGAAATTATTAGGGCACATAGTATCAACTGAGGGGGTCAGAATTGATTCAAGTAGGGTGGAATCCATTCAAACCTTGTCACTCCCCAGATCTAATAAATAAGTCCAGTATTTCCTGGGAAAAATAAATTCTTTGAGAAGGTTTGTTTCAAATTTTTCTGAATTAGTGAAGCATATTACAACCATGCTCAGGAAGGGGAATGAAGTAAAATGGACCGCTGAGTCTAGATAATCCTTTAGCCAGATAAAAAAGGAATTGACCGAGGAACCTGTGCTTATCATTCCTGATTATTCCAAGGATTAATGATTTTCTCTTTTGCTTCTTTTGATATAGTGGCAATTGTTTTGTTGCAGAAAAATGCAGAAGGGCTGGAGCAACCTATTTCATTTTTCAGCAACGCATCAAGAGATGCAGAGGTAAAATATGACATCATGGAGAAGCAAGACTTTGCTCTGGTGAAAGCTCTCAAAGCTTTCAGAGTCTATGTCTTTCATTCAAAAAATATTGCATATGTTCCTTCAACTTCTATGAAGGACATCCTCATTCAACCCAACATAGACGGGAGAAGGAGTAAGTGGATTGCCAAAATCCTTGAATTTGAATTGGAAATAAAACCCACCAAACTAGTTCAAGGCCAAGGTTTAGCCAAGATTTTGGCTGAACCTAATTGTAAATATTTGGGGGTTAACTTCATCAACACTTGCTCAGAAAGTCAACAAGTTGAGTTGTCTAATAAACATCCACAGGATAGCCCTCTATTGGCAGCATTTACTTGGTACCAAGACATTATATTTTTTCTACAAGAGTTGAGGCCCTCTGATGGAATGAGGAAATGCAAGGCAAGAGATTTAAAGCTCAAAGCAATAAGATATTTCCTTATTGACCAGGTCTTGTATTGGAAAGACCCTCTAGGAGTGCTTTTGAGATGTCTAGACCCACAAGAGGTCCAAAAAGTTATGGTTGATTTTCATGAGAGCCTGTGTGGAGGAAATCACTTTTGGAGGACCACGACCCATTAAATTCTCAGGGCTGGGTATTTCTGGCCTAATTTGTTCACTGATGTTTGTGCAAAAGTAAGAGCTTGTGTCAAATGTCAGAAATTTTCAGGAAAGCAACAACTCAGGTCTTTGCCATAGAAGCCTCTGGTAGCTTCAGGGCCCTTTCAGTAGTGGGGCCTAGACTTCACTGGGGAAATTCATCTTGCATTGGTCAACACATGTGGATCTTAACTACAACAGATTATTTCACCAAGTGGATAGATGTTGTCCCCACAAGGAGTGCTTCTCACAAAGTGATCATTGGTTTCCTTGAAGATATTATGGCAAGGTTTGGTTGTCTGAACAAAATTATTGCTGATGACGCTGCATCCTTCAAGGCCAAAACATTGGTCAAATTCTGTGAGTAGTTCAGAATTTCATTGATCCACTCTACCCCCTACTACCCCCAGGGCAATGGACTAGCAGAGTCCTCTAACAAAATCATGATAAAGATCATCAAAAGGCTGCTAAAGGACAATAAGAAATCATGCGATTCAAAGCTTAGGTTTTCTCTGTGGGCTGATCGAGTGACAACAAAGAGATCCCTGTGCCTCTCCCCTTTCCAACTTGTCTATGGGGCTGAAGCAATTTTTCCTTCTCACCTTGTAGGGAAATTATTCCAAGACTACCAAGAAGAGCCTGATCATATGATTAGAAGGATACATCAACTAGTAGAAGTGCAGTAGACCAGAGAACATATGATAGACAAAGCGCATGACCGTCAACAAAGAATCAAGAAAGTCTTTGACAGGAAGAACAGTAAGGAGGATTTCCAGCTGGGAGATCTGGTTCTCAAATGGGATGTGCCAAATCAGGACATAGGAAAGCACATCAATTTTGAAGCTCTATGGATCGGGCCCTTCAAAATCTCTAAGATATATCCAAATAATACATATAGGTTGCAGAATTTGGAGGGTGATCAAGTTTTTGGTGGCCCTATAAATGGGCATTTTCTCAATAAGTTCTTTATTTGAGCCACAAGTGGCTCACATGTTTTTTGTAAATATTTTTTTTCTTTATTTTGTTAGTTTTATAGGTGACTCCATAGCCCAATAGACAGGCACTGAAACTACAGAAGAGTTCTTGGCATATCACAGGGAGCAATCCATCACCCATGGAGCCTAATGCTATCACATTTATTTGTGGGGGAGTTGTTTTCCTAAGAAGTTGGTTCCTTGGCGAAGGAATGAAAGAAAATGGGCAAACAACCCACAATTTGTCTTATATCCTAAGTTGGAGGAGTGATGAGACATTTTGGTGCAACATGATAAGGCACACGCTGATCTGGGTGGTCGAGAGCTGAGCACCCCAAATCAATGGTTGATGGCCATATCGGTGCCTCAAAATTCACACAGGATAAAAAAGGTAGAACAGGCCGGGGGAAATAGCCGCGGTCTGTGAAGGTGCTATGTGTCGGCCAAAGACACACATTGGGCCCAAAAGCGGGAAGGTTCCAAAACACTTTTCGTAGCCCCGATATACACATGTGCACATAGTGTTCTATCCCGGGATGACAAGTGTCCGCCCCTCACCACTTCCGCTCCCTCCAGCTGTCTTCCACTCACTGTTTCACCGATACCCATCCCTTTCTCATCTACCGCCACTTGTGCCACCTCTCTCCACATCACCTCCATCCCATTACACCTTACCTCCCGCTTGTGTGGTCCCCACGTTATCCTCAGTCTCCTCGTCCATCCACAACTGTCCATCTTGACATTTATTGTCTGCTACTCCATGCCGAGTGCACCAATCACTTCGTCAGCAACCACGTCTGCCGTTAGGCTTCCCCATAAGCATCCATCTAAGATCCAACCAATGAATGCTGAGGCTGCCATGTCTTACATGTGTAGAGTTGAATTAATCCTTCCCCGATCCCAATGAAGTAGTTATTAAGGTTGGTTGGTGGTGGTTGACTGTCGTTTCGGCCATAAATAGAAAGGACAAGAGAGGAATGTCAGTTAGTCGATTCATCAATAGGTTCGTTCTGAGGCTCATTTGCGTATGATGGAGGTTCATTTCTGGACATTGACTGCATGCACAGTCTGTCAGGAAGCATGCATACATAATTCCTTCAATGCAGCCTCTCGAATATGCTTCTGTGATTTTTGTTTTGAGTATAAATACTCAATTTTGATATTTTGTAAAAGGTCTATGGTTGAGCTAAGCTCCCGATTGTAAAGTTTTAATGAAGCCTCTGGTTCTCTAGTTATGTACATGCTTTTGAGACTTCTTGTTTAACGAAAGTCAGCTTCCTTCCATCTCTCCATAAACAATATGTTAAGATACTTGGAATTGGAGGATCCAGACAAGGGTTGTGATGTTGTCGTGATGTAGGTTTGATCACTGCAATATTTTTACCAGTTTTAATCCGTTTCTCGGGTTATCTTATCCCCTCTCATACTGAGTAGCTCGGGCATGGAGGATCCAGTTGAGCTGTTACAGTAGCATTGTGATGTAGGTTTGATCATTGTGATGTTGTAGCTGTGTCATTTAGACATATCTTAGTGTCTGAAGCTTTGAGTCCAAGAAGATCTCGTTCTTGAAGCTTTTCTTCCTTAGGCCGTTGAAAGACACGATGTCCATAGTAGGGCCTTACATCTCCTCACCAGTTCTTCCCGCTACTCACCCTTTATTGCAACTTACTGACTGAAGTTAGATCAAGACCTCACATGCCTTAGGAATACCAACCTGATTTTCTGAGTTAAAGTGATATAACCTTGAGACTACATCCATTAGAGAACCATTTAAACTATTTACCATGACATACAAACTGATGGGTATCAGGATTACCTCTGACTCAATCTAGAGGTGACTTCTGGTGCTAACACAAGCAAACAGGAATGACTGGCTTGTCTTTAAGGAATGCCCCCATTGAGCAAGTAATAATTCCTGCTAATTCCCACCCAGATAATTCAATAAATCTAGACAAAAACTGAATGCAGATGTTGCAGTTTCGATTTATTTTCCATAGTTTCTTAGTTCTCTGCTTGTTATTCTGCAATTTATTTTCGAGTTGGTTCTTGAATGTACCTTGTTGGGCAGTCCTTAAGCTGCTATAGACAGGAAAAGCATCAGAATCCCAACAACGGGAGACAGCAATCGATGGCATAGGAAATGCTTTCTCTGTAATCCCATTTTGTTGTGAAAGCAACATCTGCTAAGTAAACCAGAATGCCCAGGTAATGAGATCTGTATAAACAATTAATTATCCAAATTCAAAGCCACAAGAGAAAAAAAAGAGACGACATTTCTACCTAGGTTATATTTCCTATGATTTAACATTAATTTAATCACTCAAAATGTTGTGGATATCCATGTAAGTAATGGATTTTTTTCCTAGTCATCAAAACAGATTTAACCTCTCAATTTGATGCGGGTACCTATAATAGTAATGATAATTTCATAATCATCAAAACAATGCCCATTAAGATATTACTGTAATGAGAAATTACAGCTGAGAGTATTTGTTCCCATCCCTCAAATTCATGGCACACTAGCAAAGTTGCACTGCACACAAATAATTTCATACTCATCATTGAGAATACATGAGAATGAAATAATGCTTGGAAGAATAATCATGCCAAAAATAACAAGCAATTTCTTAACTATACAGCCTCTACTATGGATCATCCTACAATAACATTTTAACCACCAACAACATCTGAATAATAAATTGAAGGTATAGGAAGCGTTAACTTTTGGTATGATCTTAACATATCCTTATTTTTATTTTATTATAAATTCTAAACCAAATATTACCATTTCTATTCTCAGTGTCAAAATTTAACAATTGTCACATTAAACATTGCAAACATATTCCTTCCTTTAGCACCCAAACTTCCCAGAGGATCCAAGCTCGCAACCGTCTATGGTTATTATATTCCTTTAGCTAAATCCTCTGTTATTTTAGTCTTTTGCTAATAATAATAGCCCATATTTGTTTTGAATTCTTTGAAATATTTATCTATTGATTTTGGGTTGCAATCTTTTTTTTTAGTTTTTTTCAAACACCTAGAGTTTGTCCTTGATTCCGTGTCATAAAAAAATTTGTTACAGGAAACCTTCACATAATTAAAGAATTCCTATGTGTGTGCATATTTCCTCGAATCAATGGACAAAAACAATAAAAATAGTGAAGGACTTAATTAATTCCACCATATTTTAGTAATTACCCTGCAATCTGCATAAGTTTAAATGTTGCATATACATATACATGTTGGGATTTAGTGACAACAAATTCCTCTAATGATGGATTTGGATCCTATTATTCTGCGTTGGTTGTAACCAAATAGACCAAGTTAGAATATGGATAGGGATTGCATTTAATAATCAGTTTCTTGTGTGAATGTATAAATTCATGTAAGCCCGTAGAGGCAAATGATTGAGTGAGAGAGACATAGTGAGAAATTGCAAATCTGGTGTAATCTCCATGATCTGAATAATAATACAATCGATGCCTATGCTTGGTGGATGTAGCCTAACGTTTGGGTGAACCACGTGAAATCCCTGTGTTTCTTATGTATGTGATTGTTATTTATCATATGTGAATTGTGTTTTCTGCATTGAAAATTCTAGTTGGAGGAGCTTCAAATTCTCAGAGGAGCACCAGAAGTGAAATATGTGTGACGCAGACCTATCAACCCTCGACCGAGATCTGCTCACAGGATCGTTCTTTATCTTCTTTGAGCCGGATCGGCTCTTTCGATTCCCTGCTGGAATCTCAATTTCAATCGATCCACAGGTCCTTTCGGAAGCTCTCCTATGCAAACAACACTAGACACAAGCTCTTCCCTTTCGTGTGACCACAGTTCTATGACCAAGGCCCAATTCCAAAAGCTCTTGTCACAACTCGCCACTCGTGAGTTCGTGAGTCGAGGCTCCCGACTCTTCCCTTCCAATCTTGCGATACCCGAAATGCCGATATGGGTATGGCTCTTCCTTTGTCAGCGCCTTCCTTGCGCGACCACCGGCTAGGCTAAGCACTAACACCTCTCACTACTCACACCTTCGCGATTTCGAGTGTCCAATATTGGCACCTTCCCTTCATGAAACCCCGAGAAGCGATGTTGACTTTTCTCCTCGTGTTCTCGCTACTCGCGACTTCGCAAGTTTCAATGTCGAGCTCTCGTGCTCTTATCTCGCGAATCCCCGAGACGTGAGAAGTTAATGGATTATTGACTCCTTCCAATAAGTGAGGTGTGTCCGCTTGTCTATTTCTCGGGCCCACCTTGTGGTTCTTCCATGTGTCCCTCGTGCCTAGCTTCGGCACTTCGCGACTTCGCTTCCCGAAGCGCTACCTCCTTTGTATCCCAAGACCTGAAGTGCCGAGACCCCGAACTCCTCGCTACTCCTTATCGCAACTCACAACTTCAAGACTTTTGGGACAAAAGTCTCGACTTCCTTTCTTCCGATATGCCAAAATTTTGACACGTCGTCAACGTGGGTCCCACAACGGAACTTCCCGCCTTTTTGGAGTTTCGGACTTCGCAATTTTGCGAATACTGATGCTAAGATTTCGAATATTCAACTCATGAAACCATGAAATGAGATTACGTGAGTGATCCAATGACCCCTATTGGCTCAGATCCTATGGCTGTCCTAGCTCCTCGCGATTTCACCACTCGTGACTTGGAGCACCCAATCTTTGGGCTCTCACCTTGCGAACCTCCGAGTTCACGAGATCCCTTGATCTTTGCCACCTATCCTCCTCAAATGGATGGATGTGACTCTCTCATGACTTCGCTACTCACGAAGTTGAAGGACTTCTCTTTCTGACCTCCGATGTCCGAATCCCCGATATGGGTGATCTCGCGACACGTGTCCTCCTTCTAACGAACGACTTAGATTCTTTCGCGGTTTCGCGACTTCGCCTTTCACAATCTCACGAATATTGATGTAAATGTTTTAAACCGTAACTCCCTTGCTCCTCTGCACGATCTGATGGTTCTCGAGACTTTGCGAATTCTCCACGGAGAATTCTGACTGTCCAATTTCTCCTTGACGATTCCTACAAAATGAACAATGTGTTTTTCCATGAAACTCATCCACCTGCAAAACAATGTCACTGCGCCTTCTTACAACACTTCAAGGCACCAACCCTCTTGAGCTTCTCTTCGACAACTTCAAAGACTCTATCCCTCCTGATATTTCTCCACAAGTCGAGTCATCAAGAAGACTCCTGCATGCACTTCTTGCAACAATTCTTCAAATACTTCCAAGTATTTGAACCTCTTCGACTATGCACACTCCCTGCGACAACAATCTTTCAACAATTTCGCTCATGTTGTAACTCTGAGACTTCACTCGGCCTGCACACTCCTTGCACGACTCCCGTGCTTAACTTGCACTTCTGCAAGAATGAGAACAATGTTATCCCTCCTGAGCTTGCAGAGACAAACTTTGATTTCTGTCAATGCACACCTTTAAGACAATTTCACTGCACTCCTTGCAGGAAAACTCTTGCTCAGACAGAGAAACAATTGAAACTCATTTCCTTACTCTCCCTCTCTTCAGATTTTAGACATTAAATATGAAATCATACATTCACGCATCAAAGAAAATTCATAACAGAGAGTAAACCAACATATATCAATCAACATGTACAAACACATAAATCAATTGAACACCATGAGTCTGTACTAAAGATCTTTGTATTAATCCAGAACTTCTGTACATGGGTTTTAACTCTACACAACTCTCTGCTTCTTCTTCTCTATTCTCTCTTGATTGATTATGCTGCTAATGTTACAATGATACAAGTGAGGGTGTCTATATCCATTTTCTCTCCGGCTCCTAAACTGTCTAATCTAAGAATTCAAAGCTACCTACTTACATTTACTAGCATAAATGCCTCTTAATCCTTCAGATGAGAGCGGGACGTTGAAGGTCTGATTACAATCTATAAGTATGCCCTTTCTTAATTGTCTCATTTAAGTTTGGCATATCCACTTCAAAACATTTCAAAAAATTCATCATGTGCCAAAATGCGTCGGCGTTTGTCCCACGCTCGCTTGTTGTTGATGATACTCCTGCATCATACTCCCTCGCTTGAAAATTTTCATGGGCTCCTGTCCATGAGCTCTCGCACGGTCTGTCCATGCTTCTGGATCTCTTCTTCATTCTCCCAGCTGACATCTTCAACTGGATGTCCCTTCCACTTGACCAAGTATTCAAAATATTCCCTTCTTTTGGTCCTTTTGCTAACTCTTTTGTTCAATATGCTTTCCATCTGTGGCTTCTCTGCAACTGGTATCTGTTTAGTCTACTGAACCTTTGTTTGTTCATCACTTGTTCCTGCTTTGTATCGGTACAAATTTGAGACATTGAATATCGGAGAAATTCCGATCCCATCGGGTAATTCAATATCATAAGCATTTGCCCCAAATTTCTTCAAGACCTTACATGGTCCGATCTTCTTCATCTTCAATTTGTTATATGTCCCCTTCGGGAACCTTTCCTTTCTTAGATGTGCCAGAATCAAATCACCAACCTAAAATAGAATTTGTCTCCTGTGTTGATCTACTCTATGGTTATACTCTTGGCTCGATTTCTATAGTTGCTCCTTCACTTGGCTGTGAAGTTCCTTCATCGCCTCTGCGAAATCCTCTGCACTAGCACTCCTAGTTGCATTCTGTTCTGAATCTCTCAATTCCGAAACTCCTCTTGGTTGCATCCCATAAAAAATTTGGAATGGACTTTGCCCCATTCTTCTGTTGATTGAATCATTATAAGCAAATTCCACCCGTGGCAGAATGTTGTCCCACTGACTGTGGTCTATCACCAAGCTCCTCAGTAAGTCTCCCAAACTTCTGTTCACAACTTCTGTCTGTCCATCTGTCTGAGGATGATAAGCTGAACTGAAGGACAAGTTTGTTCCCAACTTTTTGCATAAGGTTCTCCAAAAGTGTCCCACGAACTTGGTGTCTCGATCCGAAACTATGCTCCTTGGTAAGCCGTGAAGTCGAATGACCTCTTTGAAAAACAGATTCACAATGTGAGTTGTGTCACTGGTTTTATGACATGGTATGAAGTGTGCCATCTTAGAAAATCTATCTACCACTACAAAGATCGAGTCAAACCCTCTTTGTGTTCTCGACAACCCCAATATGAAGTCCATGTTGACTACATCCCACGACCTCTCAGGTATGGGTAACGGTTGATAAAAGCCTGCATTATACCTCTTTCCTTTTGAATGCTGACAAATTCTTCATCTGTCCATGAATATTTTGACGTCTGCTCTCATTCTTGGCCAAAAATATGACTCATTTAACTTTGAGAACGTCTTGTCATGACTGAAATGCCCGACCAATCCTCCACTGTGTTTCTCTTTCAAAATATTCTCCCTCATGGAGCATTTTGGAATACAAAGTTGATTACCCTTAAAACATAATCCTTCCTGGATCATGTATTCTGTCCATTGGCTTCTGTCCCTGAGAATTGGATTCTCAGCTACTTCATACACTTCTTTAAAATCTGGATCATCTCTGTACATGTTCCTGAGATCATCAAAACCCAGTGTTTTGACTCTGAACTCCTGCAACAACAAACATTTCCTACTCAAAGCATCAACAACTTTGTTAGCAGTTCCAGAAATATGCTTAATTACAAAAGTAAAGTTCTGCATGTATTCAACCCATTTAACATGTCTTTGATTCAACTTCTCCTGTTGAGTTACAAATTGCAAAGCATGATTGTCACTGTATAAGACAAACTCCTTTGGGATTAAGTAGTGTCTCCATTTCTTCAATGCCTGAATAATAGCATAGAACTCCTTGTCATACGTGGAGTATTTCACTTTTGTTTCATTCAGCTTCTCGTTGAAGTATTCTATCGGCCTGTCTTCTTGGCTCAAGACTGCCCCTATTGCAAATCCACTTGCATCACATTTTACTTGAAATGTCTTTTTAAAATACGACAACACCAAAATTGGTTGTTCCGTGATTTTATTCTTCAACAAATTGAAGCTTTTCTCAGCCTCTTCTGTCCAGTGAAAAGACTTGTGTCTCTTCTTCACTATGTCCATCATCGGTGCACTAATTTCACTAAAATTCCTGATGAACTTCCAGTAGAAACTAGCCAATCCATGAAAAATTCTCACCTCAAATATACTCTTCGGTGATGGCCAATTCTTAATTACCTCCACCTTATCTGGATCCATCCTCAATTTATCTGCAAAAATAACAAAGCCCAAATAAATGATCTTTGTCTTCATGAACGAGGAATTCTTCATGTTTATCAACAACTTCTCTTGCTGTAATATCTTCATCACCATGGCCAAATGTTTCAGATGCTCTGCTTCTGTTTTACTGAAAATCAGTATGTCATCAAGGTATACTATGACAATTTTTCCAATGAACTCCTTCAAGACTTCGTTCATCAACGTCATGAAAGTGCTCGGCGTGTTCGTTAAGACAAATGGCATGACAAGCCATTCATACAACCCTTCATTAGTCTTGAAGGCTGTATTCCATTCATCACCTTCTCTCAGACGAATCTGGTGATATCCACTTTTCAAATCAATCTTCAAAAAATTTTTGGCCCCACTTAAGCAATCCATCAAATCATCCATTCTTGGAAATGGAAATCTGTACCTGATGGTTATCTTGTTGATCACTCTCGAGTCAGTACACATCCTCCATCCTCCATATTTCTTTGGACTGAGCACTGTTGGAACAACACATGGACTCAAGCTTTCTCTAATCAACCCTTTGTCCATTAAATCCTGGACCTGTCTTTTGACTTCTTCATTCTCCTGCAGCGTCAATTTGTACGCTGCTTTGTTTGGTAAACTAGCTCTAGGTATGAGATCAATATGATGACTGACACTTCTGATCGGTGGAAACGAACGAGGTAGTTCGTCCACTACTATGTCAGAAAAATCTTCCAACAGTTTCTGAACCTCTTCCGGTAAATCATCTACCCTTGTACTGGTTAAAAAAATATTAGGTTTCCTGACCATAATGAATTGTGGTTCCTCCTTCTTCTTAACCTCTGTAAGAAGTTCCTTCCCACTCATGAGAAGTATAGTGTTGCTTACTTCAGGTTTCACCTCCTTATCTTTGATTGGAAGCAACATGTGAGTTCTGCCATTCTTCTCTAGGGTGTATGTGTTCTTCCTCCCATCATGAATCATATTTCTGTCATACTGCAACGGTATACCTAGCAATAGATGAAAAACATCCATGGGAATAACATCACAGAGTATTTCATCTTTATACCCTCCTATTTTAAATTCAACTAAACATTGTTTAGTGACATTTACCTGATGTCCTTTTTGTAGCCACGAAACTTTGTATGGGCTCGGATGTTCAATCGTCTCCAGCTCCAGCTTTTCTACCATCTCTGTAGAAACAAGATTATCTGTGCTACCATTGTCCATGATGACTTTGCATGCCTAGTCTTTGGTCTTGCAAGCGGTCCGAAAAAGTCTGTTCCTTTGAATCGAACTCTCCACCTCCTTCTCTGGCATTAAGAGAACTTTTCGCATCATCAATAATCTTCCGCCTTCAGCATCCTCTGCCTCAACATTTCTTCTTTGTTATTTGGCAATGTGAGTTTCACCACCTTCTTTCTTCTTATCTGGACATTCATAAGATTTATGTCTGACCTTTCTGCATGTGAAGCATTTCACCACTCCACCTCTTCCTCTTCCTCTACCTCTGGTATGAGGAAAAATGTTTCGATCAACATATTGACCTTTCTATTCAGTATACTGCCCCCTCTGTGATCTTCCACCTCTCTCAGTATGAGTCTAAGGTTTCTTCCACTCTTCCTTGGGTTTCTGATTTCTATCTTGGGCAACTGATTTGCCTCTGGCTTGACTTCTATCTCGGCCTCTTTGACCTTGTTTTCGGCTCAACTCCAATGTTCGGATGGTCATCATAAGCATCTTCCACCGTTCGGATGGTCATCATGCTCATCTCATCCTAAATGTTGTATCTTAGACCATTCATGTACCTAGCAACCTTTTAATCATCACTTTCGCGATGACCTGCCCTGATGTTCAGCCTGTAGAATTCTTCAATGTACTCCTTCACTGACATCAACTTCTGTCTCAAATTCTGCATTCTCCGAAAAAAAGTAATCTGGTAATCCATGGGAATGAATTTCGCCTTCATATTTGCGATCATCCTGTCCCAACTCTTGATTTTCTGCTTGCCTTTGCAGCATCTGTCAGCTTGTAGTTCATCCCACCACAATGCTGCATGTCCTTTAATTCTTATGACATCATGTTTGACCTTTTTGTCTTCCTTGAAATCTTCATAGTCAAAATATGTGTCTAGATCTCTAATCCAGTCTAGAAGCTCTTCAACATCTAGGTTTCCTTCATATACTGGAATATCCATTTTTGCCTTAGCACCCATTCTTGCAACAACCCTAATCAGGCGTTCATTTGCTGCATCTTCTGCTGTGAATTCTTCTCCTTCATGTCCAGCTTCATTTTCACTTTTGGAATCACTGACATCTCCAACACTAGTTGTGCGCCTCTGTGCTGTCTCCATGTCCTCGAGTATGGCACGTATGTCACGCATCACTCTTTCCATGACTGGATTTGGCACCTGCCTACCCCTTCCTCTTGGCATTTCCCTTTCCTTTGGCGGATCGGGTTTTTGACTATCTCTTTTTCTCGGTGGCATGGCTGAGATTTTCTTTCTCACTTTCCCTGTCTGAAGTATACAAACAGAGTCAAGCTCTGATACCACACTGATGCAGACCTATCATCCCTCGGCCGAGATCCACTCACAGGATCGTTCTTTATCTTCTTTGAGCCAGATCGACTCTTTCGATTCCCTACTGAAATCTCAATTCCAATCGATCCACAGGTCCTTTTGGAAGCTCTCCTGTGAAAACAACACTAGACGCGGGCTCCGCCCTTTCATGCGACCACAGTGCTATGACCAAGGCCCAATTCCAAAAGCGCTTGTCACAACTTGCCACTCGCGAGTTTGTGAGTCGAGGCTCCCGACTCTTCCCTTACAATCTCGTGATACTCAAAATGCCGATACGAGTATGACTCTTCCTCTGTTAGCGCCTTCCTTGCACGACCACCGGCTAGGCTAAGCGCTAGCACCTCTCGCTACTCACACATTCACGAGTTAGAGTGTCCAATCTTGGCACCTTCCCTTCACGAAACCCTGAGAAGCGATGTTGACTTTTCTCCTTACGTTCTCGCTACTCGCGACTTCGCAAGTTTCAATGTCGAGCTCTCGTGCTCTTATCTCGCGAATCCTCGAGACACGAGAAGTCAATGGATTATTGACTCCTTTCAATAAGTGATGTGTGTCCTCCTGTATATTTCCCGAGCCCACCTTGTGGTTCTGCCACGTGTCCCTTGTGCCCAGCTTCGACACTTTGCGACTTCGCTTCTCGAAGCGCTACCTCCTTTGTATCCCGACACCTGAAGTGCCGAGACCCCAAACTCCTCGCTACTCCTTATCGCAACTCGCAACTTCAGGAATTTCAGGACAAAAGTCTCGACTTCCTTTCCACCGATATGCCGAAATGCCGAAATTCCGACATGTCGTCAACGCGGGTCCCACAACGAAACTTCGTGCCTTTTTGGAGTTTCGGACTTCGCGACTTCGCGAATCCTGATGCTAAGATTTCGGCTCTTCAACTCATGAAACCCTAAAATGAGATTACATGAGTGATCCAATGGCCCCTGTTGGCTTAGATCCTACAAATGTCCTAGCTCCTCACAATTTCACCACTCGCGACTTGGAGCACCCAATATTTGGGCTCTCACCTTGCAAACCTCCGAGTTCGCGAGATCCCTTGATCTTTGCCACCTATCCTCCTCAAATGGATGGATGCGATTCTCTCGTAATTTCGCTACTCGCGAAGTTGAAGGACTTCTCTTTCTGACCTCTGATGTCCGAATCCCCGATACGGGTGATCTCACGACACATGTCCTCCTTCTAATGGACGGCTTAGATTCTTTCACAATTTCGCGACTTCGCCTTTCGCAACCTTGTGAATCTTGATGTAAAGGTTTTAAACCATAACTCCCCTACTCCTCTGCACGATCTGATGGTTCTCGAGACTTTGCGAATTCTCCACGGAGAATTTCGACCATCCAATTTCTCCTTGACGATTCCTGCGAAATGAACAAAGTGTTTTTCCATGAAACTCATCCACCTGTAAAACAACGTTGCTGTGCCTTCTTACAACACTTCAAGGAACTAGCCCTCTTGAGCTTCTCTTCTACAACTTTGAAGATTCTATCCCTCCTGAACTTTCTCCACAACTCGAGTCTTCAAGAAGACTTCTGCACACACTCGTTGCAACAATTCTTCAAATACTTCCAAGTATTTGAACCTCTTTGACTCTGCACACTCCCTACGACAACAATCTTTCAACAATTTCGCTTAGGTTGTAACTCTGAGACTTCACTTGGCCTGCACACTCCTTGCACGACTCCTGTGCTTAACTTGCACTTCTGCAAGAATGAGAACAATGTTATCCCTCCTGAGCTTGCAGAGACAAACTCTGACTTCTGTCAACGTACACCTTGCGGACAATTTCACCACACTCCTTGCAGGAAAACTCTTGCTCAGACATAGAAACAATTGAAACTCATTTCCTTACTCTCCCTCTCTTCAGATTTCAGACATCAAATATGAAATCATACATTCATGCATCAAAGAAAATGCATAACAGAGAGTAAACCAACATATATCAATCAACATGTACAAACACAGAAAGCAATTGAACACCATGATTCTGAACTAAAGATCTTTGTATTAATCCAGAACTTCTGTACATGGTTTTTTACTCTACACAACTATCTGCTTCTTCTTCTCTATGCTCTCTTGATTGATTATGCTGCTAATGTTACAATGATACAAGTGAGAGTGTCTATATCCATTTTCCCTCCGGCTCCTAAACTGTCTAATCTAAGAATTCAAAGCTACCTACTTACATTTACTAGCATAAATGCCTCTTAGTCCTTCAGATGAGAGCGAGATGCTCAAGGTCTGATTACAATCTACAAGTACACCCTTTCTTAATTGTCTCATATAAGTTTGGCTTATCCACTTCAAAACATTTCAAACAATACATCATGTGCCAAAATGCGTCGACATTTGTCCCACGCTCGCTTGTTGTTGACGATGCGCCTGCATCAATGTGTGAGGTGCATTGATTTCTACATCGCCGCAGGTCCCTCCTTTGGAAGGGTGTGACATCATACTACTCACACTTTACGCACGTTTGAAAACCTGGAATTTTTCGTAGTCCAGCTGTGTATTACAGTGTGTAAAATTTTAAAGATAGCCACACTTCAAGTGAATCGTGAGGTGTGGACTGGCCACACTCCAATGGTAGCGTGAGGTGCAGAAATGCGCATGATTTTCTTCTTGGAAATTTTAAGGTATGGTTCTTTGGAAAAGTAAAGGTGGAGGAGTTAATTAAAGTAAAATGTTTATTTTTAATTAAAGAGTAACGTGGGTGGATAAGTTAAAAAGGTGAATGCTTATGGAGTAAAACTTTTTATATATTATTAAAAGGTTTTATGGAAAATATATAAATTTTTATTATTATAAATCTTTTGTGGTTAACCTTTAAGCTTATTTATTAAGAATCCACATTTAAGCTTATTTATTATTCCTCCACATTTAAAAGGATTTTATAACTAGTGGACATTAGGAGATTTTTGCGCTAATGGCTAAGATGCAAATTTCGAAGTTTGAAGTTGAAAAGATCAGCGATAAAAACAACTTTGAGCTTTGGAAGCTCAAGATGCAGGATTTACTGGTGCAACAAGGGTTGCAAAAAACATTGGCAAGAAATTAAAAGAAACCAACAACCATGATGGAATGGGAATGGGAACATCTAGATGCAAAATCTCTTAGTACCATTTGTTTATGTCTGGCAGATGAGGTTTTGTTTAATATCGTAGGAGAGGATACAACATCAGGCTTATGGAGCAAGTTGGAAAGTCTATATATGACGAATTCCTTGACGAGCATAATGGTAGATACCAGATATATAAAATATGCAGAACATAAATAAAATGCTAGAAATGGCAGAATAACAGTAAAATATCCAGCATAATATTCACAATACACATAAATGATATACGAAATAACAATAGAAAAACACTTTGATTTAGAAAGCAATGTTCACAGGACTCTTCGAGGGGGCAACCTCCAATCGAGCAACGCTCTGTTACAGTAATCTCCAAGCTAGGGTTTTCATACCCTCGACCCTTATTTATACTAAATATGTCTATTAAGAGAAGCATCTAGAGGAAGATCCTTCTAGAAGCGGAAGCTTCTATTAGGTTTTCTTACATCTGCCTTATTCTATTTTATTGAAAGGT
>ML786017.1:10617-78557 GCA_009831015.1 Picea engelmannii | reverse complement strand
TAAATACCTTCAATACCCTTATAGTTCAATTGACTAGTATGGAAGTTAAATTCGAAGATGAGGATAAGGCTATTACACTATTGTGTTTGTTGCCTGAGTCTTGGGATAATATAGTCACCTCTATTAGCTTTAGCTCAACAAATTTTTTAGATTATGACTCTGTTGTGGGAGCTTTGTTGGCTGAGGAGATGAGGAGAAAATATAGTAAAGAAACCTTAACTTCAGAAGTGATACTGGTTAGAGGTCGAACTAAAGAGAAGAATGAGAGAATTTTTTCTCGATCTAAGTCAAGACACATAAAGGGTAAAGTGAAATGCCGGTATTGTGGAAAAACTGGACATCTCAAGAAAGATTGCTGGAAGAGAAAGGAATATGAGAAAAACTCTATGAAGGAAGCAAATTTGGTTGTAACAAATTCAGGTATAATTGATCAAGTTTTATCCGTTTCTAGTAATTTACAATATCAAGAAGAATGGAAGTTAGATTCAAGTGCCTCCCACTACATGTGCTCACATAAAATTGGTTCATTTCTTACCAATCTGTTGATGAGGGTGTAGTGTTTATGGGAAATGGTATTCATTGTAAAACTGTTGGGGTTGGCAGTATTAGAATCAATATGTTCGATGGTATTGTTAGGGAATTAACGGATGTTAGATATGTACCTAAGCTTAAATCAAATTTGATTTCATTGGGAGTGTTGGATTCTTGTGGATATAAGTATACAGGTCAAGGTGGAGCATTCACAGTGTTGAAAGGTAATTTAGTAGTGATGAAGGCAACAAAGGTTGATAACCTTTATAAGATGGAAGGTAGTACTGAAGTAGCATCTGAAGTGATATATGAATCTTCTTGTTTATGGCAGACGCATCAAGGTCATAAGAGAAAGACATAATTGCAGGTACTCGTAAGGGGTAAATAATTTCCAGACTTTAAATCTTTGTTTCCGAATTCCTGCTTGTTTTATATATCTGCAAGTTATGATGGTGGTATAAAGGGATGTTGTGTGTGGGATCCTACTTCTCACAAGGTCATCATTGACAGGGATATAGTATGTATGGAACAACCAAAAGGGTTGATTCAATATCACAACGATAACTTTCTTTGCATGCTAGATAATTCATTGTATGGCCTATTGGTACCCAGACAAATATACAAGATGTTTGAATCCTTCATAGTGAGTCATAATTTTTCAAAGGGTAGGAATGACTATACAGTTTATAGTACATTCACAGTATTGATGTTATTTGTTTATGATATGCTCGATGCAAGCCGAAGCATGGATAAAATCAGTAAGAAAATGACATAGGTGGACAGGACAATTCAGACGAGGGATCAAGGAGCAACAAACCAAATTATGGGCATGGAAGTACATAGAGATGGTAATGGTAAGCTGTGGTTGGAGTTTAGTATGACATTGTAAAACCAGTTTTTATCCCTCTTTCTTTCCATTATAAGTTTTCTTCAAGCATAGGGCCTGTCTATAAAGAAGAAAAGGTTATGTCTCGTGTAAGTTCATTAGGAGGACTGTTGTATGTAATGAAATGGTTAAGACCAGACGTTTCACATGCTAATGATGTTGTCAGATACATGAAAGATTAAGTTGTTGCAGTGAAATGGGTGCTTCAGTGTTTGAGAAGCACAAATGTCACCTATAATGGTTACATTGAGATGGTATGTGATAATTGTAATGTATATTGTAATATAGGTGTCTTGGATAGAAGGAGATCTATCACTAAATATGTCTCACAACACAATTGTGGAAGACATGTTGGAGGTGGAGTGACCCCTCAGGAAATACAAACTCGTGCAAGTCACACATGCGAGATCATGAAACTAGTTTTATTAGAGAAGCTGTAGTGGTGCTTGTCCTCTCTTGGCTTGCAGAAAAGGTGATGAACAAAAGGAAGGAGAAAGGTATCAAATTAATTGTTTTCAAGGTGGAGATTGTTGGGATTTGGCGACAACAAATTCCTCTAATGATGGATTTGGATCCTATTATTATGCGTTGGTTGTAACCAAATAGACCAAGTTAGAATATGGATAGGGATTGCATTTAATAATCAGTTTCTTGTGTGAATGTATAAATTCATGTAAGCCCATAGATGAAAATGAGTGAGTGAGACACATTGAGAACTTGAAAATCTAATGTAATCTCCATGATCTGAATAATAAGAAAACCGATGCCTATGCTTGGTGGATGTAGCCCAACGTTTGTTGATTAAGGTTGGTTTTCACTGATGTAAACCCTTGAAGAAATCCCTGTAGCACAAAGGTTTGGGTAATGGACCCAAGATTGTTTTATGTAAATATGACTCATTATTATCTTGTCATGGTTGATAAGAAGTAAATATGGATGAACTCTAAAGTGGTCCCCTTATGCTAAAAGCCCTCATAGGAAGATGATTTGCAGATTGATTTATCCTAGTAGTATGGATAGAGAACCCATGCTTAAATGTGGAATAATGAGATGAAGGACAGTGAATTTGTCAGGGAAACTATCCTAGATGGATAGTACTTGTCATGCCATTTCCGATGGTATGTGGAACATTACATAACTCCTCACGGTTAGAGATTTATGAACATATGAAGTTTGATAACCCCTCATGAGTCCTATAGAAGCCCCCAAGGGTTAAAGTGCTTTGCAAAAGAAATTATTTTTAATGAAGAAGCCCTAAAATAAGAAAAGTGTAAGGCTACATGAAGATATAAATAAGAGGTAAAGCTCACTCATTAAAAACACACTTGTACATATTGTATATCTATTTTTTTGTGTAAATATTATTGTAAATACTTGTGGATACATCTGAAGTGGCGAACATCTAAGGTAGCATGAAGGGTTGACGACGAAATTCTCGGATTTACAGAAAACCCCATTTTCTGAGGTGTATTCGGGTTGTCTGTGTATAGGGTGCGTACAATACACTGGATGTCTATGTATAAGGTGCATACGTATGTAGGCTGACTGTGTACAGGGTGAGTACATGTTGGTAAAGCCATGGAAACTTGAGAAGATGAAGATGCAAAGGTTCTAGATTCTGAGATCAAGCTTTCAGGAAGGTCTAAAGTGCTCAGATACATCAAATCCATCCATTGGTTCAAAATGTATGTCTTATTTCTATGAATAATTGGATTTTGATGTGGGCATGAGGAATGTCAATGGAGATTTGAGGATTCTCCCTAGAGAGACTAGTAGCTACATGGGATCTTCTGCACAAGTCAGATCTACTGAAATACAATGTTGGTACATTCATCATTGATACTTCTTGTTGAGGCACATCTTGTATTTATTAGCATATGGATAAGGGTTTTTATAGTACATGGTTGCGATCTTGTATTTGTTGATGTATTGAGAGACTGAATATCAGAAAGGGTTTGATGACTAAGATTATGTGAGGGGAAGTATACTTGTTCATGATTTCATACACCTATATGGCGCATGACTAGAGAGAGACATACTTGTCTTGAATGAGAATGAATGCATAGGGTACATTTACAGTCTGATACAATGACATGTTACATATCTATGTGAAAGAAGTTACATAGGGTTAGAAGTTTTTCAAGTGAAAGGAAACCCTAGTTCTAGAAGGCATACATAGGTTGCATAACAGTTAGGGTGCATACATACGTGGGATGCATAACAGATAGGGCACGTACATATGTGGGCTGCAACACTATAGGTTGTGTATCTATTTTATTTTGTAGATACATGTTCAGTTTAGGTACAGATTGATAACAGGGAAGTTGTATAGATTGGATACATGTCAGTGGTATAGGTTGTTACAGTTGTACAATAGTATATCTCATAGTGACAGATTGACAGTGGTTCCATCACTCTACTTATACTTTAGGGTGGTTGGACGGGGAAAGGACATGTGGTTGTAGCCACCAGCCGATTGTAGCTGGAGAACATAGGGGGTTGTAGCCTCCTTCTGGTTGTAGCCAGAGAATTGGGGAGTTGGAGCTTCCCTCAGGTTGTAGCCTGAGAAACTAGGGGGTTGGAGCCTCCTTCCAGTTGCAGCTGGAAAACAAAGGAAGTTGGTGCTTCCAATGAATGTAATTCTTCAAGACATATAAGAAAAATCATTATGTGGTTTTCTCCCGATTTGGGTTTCCACGTAAAACACTGGTGTACTGTGTATGTGTGTGATTGTTCATTTCTTATTTCTCATTATTGTATAATAATTCTACATTGATATGATTATGATTGCACTATTACTGATTCACCCCCCCTCTCAGTAATCCAACAATTGGTATCATAGCAGGTTCCTTCAGAAATTAGTTTAACCACTGAAAGGTATATCATGGAGAGTACCAACTTGTATAAAAATGGAATACCACAGTTTGATGGACAAAAGTATGCTTTTTGGAGCATAAGGATGAAGACATATATACAGGCACAAGGATTTCAAGTTTGGAAATCAATTGTAGATGGATACACAACACTAACAATTCCACCAACAAATGAAAAAGTAGTGAAACTCGGTGAGAATAATTACAAAGCCACAAATGCACTTTTGAATGGTCTCAGTGATATGGTATTCACCAAAGTTGCACATTGTAAATCCTCTAAAGAGATTTGGGACAAGCTTTGAAATATTTATGAAGGAGATATGAAATTCAAAGCAACAAAGCTTCAAACTTATGGAGGTCAGTTCAAACAACTAAAAATGAAGGAAGATGAGAATATTGCAGCCTACTTCTTATGAGTTGATGAAATCGTGAATGCAATCATAGGATTGGGAGAAGAAATCGAAGAATCTGTAATTGTTCAAAAGGTACTAAGATATATTCCTATGAGATTCAACCCTAAGATATTAGCACTAGAAGAAAGATCGGATCTAGACTCAATAAGCATGGATGAACTGCATGGAATCCTCACATCATATGAAATGAGAACTGAAAAGGAAAATCTAGATGTAAAAGAAGCAACCTTCAAAGCATCCAAAATATCAAAGAAAAATAAAAAGGACACTCGATAACTAGAACAAATGAACACAAAATTGAAGGTTCAAATAGAAGAAGATGAAAGAATTGAAGAAGCACTCAAAGAACAACTAGAAGAAAAGGACAGGATCATTGGAAACTTGGAAGCAAATATTGTCACACTAAGAAAGGATATTCAAAATAAAAATATGCATAATATATCAAAAGTTCTGGATGACATTATCAGTAGTCAAAAATATCATCTTGACAAGTCTGAACTTGGATACAATCAGACATAAAAGGGATCAAGCTCCAAAACAACAGAGCAAGAAACATATCCAAAAAGCTATGCAGAAACAATCAAAGGGGATACAAAGATATACAAGGAAGATTACAGGGACACTCCTCCACCAAGAAGATTCAAATTTCAGAATCAACAACAGACAGATAGGCCTCAAGAAGAAGAAGGATTCATAAGAGCACCTCCTTTTAGAAGATCCTCAACTCCCAGGTATCAAACTATATATATATATATATATATATATATATATATATTTATGTTATGCATATAATAATTTTAGACATAAAGGTGTGAATTGTAGAGCTAACAACAGGAACAATAACAACTTTGAGAGTCATACACAAAAGGGTTATTCAAGAAGACCTAGTGAAATACAAAGAAGAAGTTACAACATGTTTGAATCTTTGAGAACTTAAGTGGAATGTTACAAATGTAACAATTTTGGACACATGGCCAAAGATTGCAGAATGACAGTCCCTCCTAAAGAACTTCAGCAAAATAACAAAAATCACAGATAGGAACCTCATAAAACAACCTGGATAAGAAAGAAAGATCAATATAGCAATGAAGAATGCACAATCGCTCTACAAGATAAGTAGAAGAAACACAATTGGTATGTTGACAGTGGGTGTTCAAAACACATGACAGGTGATAGAGACAAGTTTCTTACATTACGAAAGGAAAGAGATGGATCAGTCTCCTTCAGAAATGATAATTCAGCCAAAATCATTAGAAAAGGCAGAGTCCGAATTAGGAACAAGAATGAAAAGGTAGAAAATGTTCTACTAGTAGAATATAAGAAACACAATCTTCTAAGTGTGAGTCAAATGTGTGACGAATGTCATAAAGTTACTTTCGATTCACAAAAGTATGAGATAAGAAGAGAAGGTTCAAGGAAATTGGTCACTACATCTGCAAGAACTTCAAACAACATATATGTGTTAAGTGAAATTGGAAATGAAAAGTGTTGTTTAGGAAAGGAAGATGAAATTTGGATATGGCACAGAAGAATGGGTCACATGCATTTTGATAACCTTGTCAAAGTCAGCAAAAGAGAAGCAGTCAGAGAAATTCCCCAGATCACAAAACCAACCAACACCTTATGCAAGCATTTTCAACAAGGAAAGAAAACAAAGACCAGGTTCAAATCAAAGGAATATTCAACGACAAGACCACTGGAAATTGTGCATACTGATCTAGTTGGACTAACTACAACAAAGGGCTTAAAAGGAGAGAGATACTTTATGTTATTAGTTGATGATTATACACGAATGACTGCAGTTTTCTTTTTCAAGAATAAGTCAGAATATTTTGAAAAATTCAAGATCTACAAGGAAATGGTTGAAAATGAGATGGATTCAAGAATCAAATACTTGAGATATGATAATGGAGGAGAATTCACCTCAAAGGAATTTATGGACTATTGTAGCAATCATGGAATAAAAAGGCAATTCTCCGTCGCTAGGACACCTCAACAGAATGGAGTTGTTGAAAGAAAGAACATGACAATACAAGAAATGGCTTGAACAATGATAATGGATTGAAAATTGATAGGTATTTTTTGGATACAGGAAGTACATACAACAATTCACATTCAAAACAAAGTAATGCTCAGAAACAACACCGACAAAAATCCTTACGAGCTATGGAAAGGAAGACCAACAAATGTGAAGCACTTCATAGTTTTTGGAAGAAAATTCTATATCAAAAGAGAATATGGCAGAATGGGAAAGTTTGACCCTCGTGTGGACAAATGAGTACTTGTTGGTTACTCAATTACAAGGAAATAATACAAGTGTTACAATATAAGATTGAACAAAGTTGTGGAGAGCATCTACGTGACAATTGATGAAACAGGTAGACCAGAATCAAAGGAAGAAGAAAATGAATCAATGAAACAACCCTTAGAAGAAGAAGCCGAAGATGAAAAAGAAGTATAAGAGGAAGATGAAGAGAATATGACATAAGAAAAAGAGCAAGTTCAACAAGTGCCTCCAAAGACACCTAGTAAACAAGTACATAAGAATCATCCTTCAGAACATATTATCAGAAACAAAGATGCAGGAGTTGAGACTAGAAGAAAAATCCGTTCACCAGAACAAACACACCTAGCACTCTCGTCTACAATTGAACCAAACTGTTTTGAAGAATCCAACAAGGATGAATTTTGGAAAAAGGCCATGGATGAAGAATTGGATCAAATAGAGAAAAATGACACTTGGGAACTGGTTCCAAGATCAAAGAATATGAATGTGATCGGCACAAAGTGGGTCTTCAGGAATAAATTGAATGAAGATGGACAGGTTACAAGGAACAAAGCTATATTGGTATGTAAAGGATATGCACAGGTTGAAGGAATTGACTTTGAAGATACATTTTCCCCAGTTTCCATAATGGAAGCAATCTGTTTTCTTTTAGCTTATGCATGCTCCAAAAATATTAAAATGTATCAGATGGATGTAAAATCATCTTTTCTGAATGGGGAAATTGAAGAAGAAGTCTACATTGAACAACCAGAAGGATTTTAGTTGTCAGAAAACACAGATTATGTGTAAATTAAAGAAGGCCTTGTATGGTCTAAAATAGGCTCCTAGAGCATGGTACTCTAGACTGGATAAGTATCTGTAGTAGGCACGGTTCAGAAAAGGAAGTGCAAACAACAACCTCTACATCAAGGTAAGTCAAGGTAATATTTTATTAATTGAAGTTTATGTTGATGATATTATTTTTGGTAGTGATGATGACAGGTTAAGCCAGAAATTTGCAAAAGAAATGCATAATGAATTTGAAATGTCATTACTTGGACAACTATCCTTCTTTCTAGGACTTTAGATACATCAAAGAAACTAAGGAATTTTTATTTCTCAAATCAAGTATATCAGAGAAATGCTAAAAAGGTTTGGAATGGAAGATTGCAAACCAATTATCACTCCCATGTAAACTAGTTGCAAGTTGAGCAAAGATGATGATTCTAAGTCTACAGATCAGAGGCTATACAGGTCAATGATTGGCAGCCTACTATATATGAAAACATCCAGACCAGATGTAATGTAGGCAGGTGGACATATGGCACAATTTCAAGCAGCACCAAATGAATCACATGTATTAGCAGTAAAGAGGATTTCTTAAAGGAACAAAAGAGTTTGGATTATGGTATCCAAAAGGAAAGGATCTATCACTTATTGCCTACATAGATGTAGATTGGGAATGTTGTATTGATGACTGACGAAGCACCGGTGGAGCAAAGTTCTACTTGGGTGAGTGTTTAGTATCATGGCTAAGCAAGAAAAAATCATCAGTATCCTTATCTACAGCCGAGGCAGAGTATATTGCAACAACATCATGTTGTACACATGTTCTTTGGATGAAAAAAACTCTGACAGATATACAGGTTGAGTATGATGAGCCCATTCCAATCTATTGTGGTAATACAAGCGCCATCAATATCTCAAAGAACCCTGTAATTCACTCCAAGATGAAGCACATTCCAATAAAGTATCACTTTCTACGAGAGTAGGTTGCAGAAAATAACATCAGAGTTGAGTATGTTGGTACAAAAGAACAAGTGGCAGACATCTTTACAAAACCACTTCCACTGGAAGCCTTTGAATATCTTCGCCAGAGACTTGGAGTTATTTCTACTCCAAAATGAATTCTTTTTGAATGCTTATCTTATATGTATTAGATGTACATGAGGAAGCACCATAAGAGGACAATTCAGTCAAGGGGAGCAACCTCGGATGGAAAGATACCTTTTCCATTGATGACAAAGGGGGAGAGATTTATTAGATGCAGAGGACTGAGGCATGGTTCCAGGGGGAGCAGATTTATCAGATGCAGAGGATAGAGGCATGGTTCTAGGGGGAGCATATTTATTAGATGCAGAGGGGAAAAATGCATGGTTCCAGGGGGAGCATGAGACAGAGGCATGGTTCCAGGGGGAGCATGAGTGATATGATTTCAGCATTACATCAGAGTGTTTCCATCAATGCCAAAGGGGGAGATTGTTGATTAAGGTTGGTTGTCATTGATGTCAACCCTTGAAGAAAGCTCCGTAGCACAAAGGTTTGGGTAATGGACCCAAGATTGTTTGATGTAAAGATGAATCATTATTGTCTTGTCATGGTTGATAAGAAGTAAATATGGATGAACTCCAAAGTGGTCTCCTTATGGTGAAATCCCTCATGGGAAGATGCTTTGCGGATTGAGTTATCCTAGGAGTATGGATAGAGAACCCATGCTTAAATGTGGAATAATGAGATGAAGGATAGTGAATTTGTCAGGGAAACTATCCTAGATGGATTGTTCTTGTCATTCCATTTCCGATGGTATGTGGAACATCACATAACTCCTCATGGTTAGAGATTTATGAACATATGAAGTTGGATAACCCCTCATGAGTTCTATAGAAGCCCCCAAGGGTTAAAGTGCTTTGCAAAACAAATTATTTTTAATTAAGAATCCCTAAAATAAGGAAAGTGTAAGGCTACATGAAGACATAAATAAGAGGCAAATCTCACTCATTAAAAACACACTTGTACATATTGTATATCTATTTTCTTGTGTAAATATTATTGTAAATATTTGTGGATACATCTGAAGTGGTGAATCTCCGAGTTAGCACGAAGGGTTGACGGTGAAATTCTCGTATTTACAAAAAACCCCATTTTCTGAGGCGTACACGGGTTGTTCGTGTATAGGGTGCATACAATAGGCAAGCTATTTGTGTATAGGGTGCATACGTACACGGGATATCTGTGTACATGGTGAGTATATGTTGGTAAATCCATGGAAACTTGAGAAGATGAAGATGCAGAGGTTCTACATTCTAATATCAAGCTCCCAGGAAGGTATAAAGTTCTTAGATACATCAAATCCATCCATTTGTTCAAAAGTTATGTCTTATTTATATGAATAATTGGATTTTGATGTGGGCATGAGGAATGGCAATGGAGATTTGAGGATTCTCCCTAGAGAAATTAGTAGCTACATGGGATCTTCTGCACAAGTCATATCTACTGAAATACAGTGTTGGTACATTCATCATTGATACTTCTTGTTGAGGCACATCTTGTATTTCTTGGCATATGGCTAAGGGTTTTTATAGTACATGGTTGAGATCTTGTATTTGTTGATGTATTGAGAGATTGAATATCAGAAAGGGTTTGATGACTAAGATCATGTGAGGGAAAGTATACTTGTTCATGATTTCATACACCTATATGGAACATGACTAGAGAGAGACATACCTATCTTGAATGAGAATGCATGCACAAGGTACAGTTACAGTCTGATACAATGACATGTTACAGATCTATGTGAAAGAAGTTACAAAGGGTCAAAAAATTTTCAAGTGAAAGGAAACCCTAGTTCTGGAAGGCATACACAGGCTACATAACAGTTAGGGCGTGTACATACATGGGCTACATAATAGATATGGTGCATACATACGTGGGATGAAACACTACAGTTCGTGTATCTGTTGTATTTTGTATATACATGTTCAGTTCAGGTACAGATTGATTACAGTGCAGTTGTACAGATTGGATATAGGTCAGTGGTATAGGTTGTTATAGTTGTACAACAGTATATCTCACAGTGACATATTGACAATGGTTCCATCATTCTACTTATACTTTAGGGCATTTGGACGGGGCAAGGGAAGGTGGCTGTAGCCACCTTCCACTTGTAGATGAAGAACATAGGGGGTTGTAGCCTCCTTCTGGTTGTAGCCAAAGAATTGGGGAGTTGGAGCTTCCCTCAGGTTGTAGCCTGAGAAACTAGGGGGTTGGAGCTTCCTTCCAGTTGCAGCTGGAAAAAAAAGGAAGTTGGTGCTTCCAATGAATGTAATTCTTCAAGACATATAAGAAAAATCATTCCATGGTTTTCTCTCGATTTGGGTTTCCATGTAAAACACTGGTGTATTGTGTATGTGTGTGATTTGTCATTTCTTATTGCTCATTATTGGATAATAATACTACATTGATATAACACTTGGATCAATTTGGATAAAAAGGATTATAATTGCACTATTACTGATTCACCCCCCCCTCTTAGTAATCCAACAACGTTTGGGTGAACCACGTGAAATCCCTGTGTTTCTTATGTATGTGATTGTTATTTATCATATGTGAATTATGTTTTCCGCATTGACAATTCTAATAATACATAAATCATTCATAAGATTCTCCAACACTAATATGTTGAGCCTAACTATCGTATACTATAACCAATGATTTGAGTAAAGTTAAGTTCACTCAAGTTCCAAAATCGATTAACCGTAATTGAACAAACTACTCTATCAAGATGTTAAATATATGTGATAGTATGTACATGCAATGACAATGCAGGTTATCTTGTTTTGAAGAGGACAATTAATAAAAAACTGGTGAACTATAAGTTTTAAGTTTGTTTTTTTTATTCAAATTGTATCATATGTAAGTCTAACTCCAAAACTGGTTGATTAAATATTTGGCCAAATAGACATCAGTTTGATATATAGAATTTAGAGTTGTAATTTGTTTTAATTATGTAAGTTGTTGTTATTTAAAACAACTATTGAGATCTTTGAAAACTCATATTACACTAGTTAAGTGATTGTTGTAATGATTCAAATGCTAGAGTTACAATATATGGTGGGTGTGGAAGTTGATTCATCAAACCAGAACCCTTTGAAGAGCTCATATGCTGAGTTGATCACAATGACTGCTTGTAACATAAATATTGAATTGTATTATGTAATATACATTGGTATTTTAGTAATCTCATTTTCCAAACAGTAATTCATGTATCCTTTGTGAGAAAATGGCTTGTATTATAGCAACACTGTATAGACAACATCATAGAGATACATACGCAAAGAAAACAAGTGTTCACTTCAGTAACATATGTAGTGACCAGTTTCTAACTATATTTTTTTGTTGCTAATTGGTTGGATGCATCCCCTTAAATAAAGAACAATTGCTCCGTACTACTCCTTACCAGTTACCCCAGCTCAATCTATGATCAAGGAGTTTGTTGAACTCATTTTGTTACAGAAAGTTGTTGCTAAAGATTATTGCTATTATTGCTATTACTTTGTCTTTAAATTTAATCCTTTCAACTCATCACTAGTTGGTCATGACAAGTTAGATATTTTAAAATCCTACTCTTTTCTTTGAAACATAAGGCCATTTGGCATTTATGATTTCTTTTTCTATGTGTTAGGTGAAAACATCTATGTTTTGAGAGTTTAGTTTTCATATAGGATTTCAATTATGTGTTTCAAGTTAAAATAGATATACGAAAGGATTTTGAAAATTGAATCCCCATTCCAAAATTTTGTATTTGATATAGATATGGTTTGTAAACAAATAAATGAATCTATACTGATTGAACAATATGAAAAATAGAGAGGGAATCAACGAGGGCATGCTATATTTTTGAGGTGATATCTTAGATCATGATCGTCAATATCTAAAACAAAAAGTGCAAACCTTAGATCATGACCGTCAATATCTAAAACAAAAAATGCAAACCTCAGATCATGACCATCAATATCTGAAACAAAAAATGCAAACGATGGGAACTAACCTACCTTTCCTTTTTTGTTTTCTGGATTACGATTCTGGTCCTTATGATGAGCGAGATCCAAAGAGTGGTGCATTTCTCAGTACTACTCCTTACCAATTACCCCAAATTTGTCTATGATCAAGAAGTTTGTTAAGATCATTTTGTTGTAGAAAGTTGTTGCTAAAGATTATTTCTATTATTACTATTACTTTGTCTTTAAATTTAATCCTTTCAACTCATCACTAGTTGGTCATGAAAATTTAGATATTTTAAAATCCTACTCTTTTCTTTGAAACATAAGGCCATTTGGAATTTATGATTTCTTTTTCTACGTGTTAGGTGAAAACATCTATGTTTTGAGAGTTTAGTTTTTATATAGGTTTTCAATTATTTGTTGCAAGTTAAAATAGATATACGAAAGGATATGAAACAAAGGCTATGAGCATAGTTTTTCCTCTCTGTAACAAGATCGTTAAAAAATGAAATGGAAATCTGGGGATTCAACCCAGAGCCTTGAGCATAGTTCTTTTATTGTGTCAAGCTTGTTAAAAAATGAGACAATTACCTCTCCTGTCAGGTCAAGTCTTTTGCTAGATATCGTAGATGTCGAGTCAAGTCTTTTGTTAGGTCTCATATTTGAACCTTCATTTCATCCACCCTTGCCCTTCTTCTCCATCTAGTACATAAATTAGTGACAATCTCAAAGTCGGTGATTGAATTGAAGCTTGGGGGGCATGTCTCCAGCCTTTGATGATCATTCTGGAGTTAAGCCACTAGATTTCAAGTTGGGGGCATACCGATCTTAGTCTTTTTTCCTTCTCGCGCTTGTAAATACATGAGAATGCAACCAAGTAAACTTTTATCTCTTTTTTGGACTTGCATGGATACATGAAAAATGAACCCCCTGGAGTCGTTTTTAAGCTCTTTACATACTCTCTAAACGTGAAAAGATTGCCAAGTGATCTTGCTTCCTTTCCCACTTGTTAAAAGGTTTGAAAGGGCATCTTTTGAGTGATAATTTATCTCTTTTTCAGCCTCGCGAGACTAAAATTATGAAAAAGGACAACATTGGAGTCATCTTTAAGTTCTTTTCAGACTCTCTAAACATGAAAAATCACTGAGTTTACCTTCTCTGGACTCGTTAAAAAAATCATACATTGAAGGACCCATTTGGGACCGAACCCTTACTTCTTCCAGTTCGTTAAACAAAGGAAGAGGGACTTACCGAAGGTGAGTTATATCGAGCATGTGTTACCCTCCTCGAGCTCATTAAGTTAAAAATAGGTACTCGTCTATCTGGATGGGGGAAAAATTGAAGGAAGCAAGACAATCAGTTTTTGAGAACATTACCAATAACTCTTATGGTCTCCCTTGAACACAACACTTTGTCTTTCCATACATTTTAATCTGTTGAACCTCTGCACTAAACCAATCCTCTGAGTTTCTTTACTCCTTTGGGTCACCTGACGAAAGTCATAGTATCCACTACATCATCATGTTTTGGTCCATGTCATGTTTCTGCTATTGTGCCTCAGTGTTCAAGGGAAGTATCTGCCTCGAGAGTCATCCACCACAAATATCCTGTTTCAATACCTGTGTCAGTCCATTTTCATTTGATCTACCAAATTACATCTCTGTGTCAGTTTTGTGTCGTTGATGGGGGATACACCAAGGCCCTCCCTCAATGAGTCTATTCCTGTTGACTTCAACACATTATCCAGGAGCTAGAATTAGAAACCAATTAGTACCTTGGGACTTGCATGCCTCAATGGTAGGCCTCCTCGCATTCGACAGTGGGTTTACATCATTGGCCTTTGATCAGATGATTCCATGGATGTTCGAATTCAACTCATCCATTCACATTTGTTGGAATGTACTAGATTACCTTGGGAATAATTGACATCAGTGGTGATTTCCCTCGTGCTTGTTAACGGTTTACCTCATTGACCGGTAATCAAGTGGTTTTTTCCATATTCGACATTAGGACATCTATTCACATGGTTAGATTCGTACTACATTGGGATAGGTAAAGAAGACCCTGGTTTGAGTCATCACTCTTATCTGTACTTTTCCCAGGTTGCGACGAAGTTTCTTTTGAACATTGACACATATACTGTTACATAGAACCACTTTGTATTGGTCGTGGCTATGTTTTGTAGTCTTGTAGATCCACTGTTTATTCTTTGTGGCTACGATCGATTCAGGTCATAGGAGTATAGATCCACATTGTATCTTCAGTAGCTATACCTTTTTGTCAATATAATTATGGATCTGTAGTGTATTTTATGGCGGTCATACCTTGAAATTCTTTATCACTCAAGCATAGGTATGCCTGCCTTGGGTTTGAAACATGTCATAATATTTGTTTGATGGTTGTGTGCAGCTTCTATCAGGTTCTCTGAGTCCATACCCTTGCTTGAAAAAGTCTACAAATTACTTCAGTCATCAGTTCTCGTCTTCTAACTTCTCACTTTGGGGGGGAAATCTGTTACACATCAAAATTACTCATTGTGATGATGACCTAGTGTTGTCATTACTGAATGTCGCAAGTGTCACATTTTGCCCACAAGTATTGCAAATATCATACTATCATCTTGTCTATGTTGTGTCTCATATGACATTATCAAGAACACTTACAAGACACCTCAAAAGACTGGTTTTGAAGAGGAGAAGTCATTTGACAAAGAGTACAAGTATTTTTCCACTGAGAAAACCACTAAAATATCAATTTTGAAAGGCAACTCTCCCCTATACACTGTCAGGGAGTGCCAATGCTCTGTGACCTCTTTTGGGGGAGTGTTCCAATGCTTTGTGCCCCATTCTTAGGGAGCGCTTGCCTTTTTTGAGTGAATCTTTGGATTGTTGAGAGAAATCAGGGAATAATCCCTTCATATCTGGAGTTGGTTGGATTCGGATCTGAGGTCAAGGCTCGATCTTAGGGAAGATCCATAACTAAAGGAGAAGAATCCTCAACTTATCCCAAGAATCTCTTAAGTGGTTAGGCCTCTCCAAGCTTATATAAGGAGGCATCTTCATGGTGAAAGGGGAGACATTGTGGAGCATCAAACTTATGATCTCATAAGGGAGATATCATTGAAGCATCATCATTATGTGTGGATTATTTGAGAAAAGGTTTGGATAAAAAGAGCTTGGTGAAGCTGCTGCACCTACATCCATGGTTGTAAGCATCTCACTTTGTTTTCATTAATATAAATATATGCTTGGCCCGTTTCCTTTAAAGTTTGTGTAGGTTTCATGAACTTGTTTCTGTTTTAGATCCATTATGAAGCTAATCATGGTAGAGTAGGAAGTATCATTATTGTTGCTCATTGTATTTCAGGACGTTCTGAAGAACTTGGAGATCAAGATCAGCCTGGATCAAGCAAGGACAAACGTCGGTGAAAGGTATTTACCATTCTTCCTTCTTCTTCTTTGAATAGTTTAGCTTCATGAAAAGGAAAGTCAGTGTCCACAATAACACTTTTTCTGTCTTGGTCATAGGGGTCTAGTATCCAAGAGGAAATCCACTTGTTCGCAGGGGGATTATCCTATAACAACCTTGCAAGTTACAACTATATAATTTGCATGTGGAGCTAAGTGGAACCCCTCTTCCAACATTAATGGAGGCGACTCCAAATAAATCAAATCAAAAACTTGGTATCTTGCAGGGACATTGCCACATGTGGCTTGTTTATATTTATGTTTTATTCAAATCCTATTACAATTCACCAAAGAAAATAAGAGAAACATCAAAATATATATCAGTGAAAGAATCGTTTGGGTTCAGAAGGAAATTAAATCATGAAACCGACCATGAACATTCACCTTCGCTGGATGCTGCTCCTTCTTTGTTTGTCGACATGTTGGAACATGTATGTTGCATTGAGGTCTGGGAGATTTTCGTTGGAACATGTATTTTTTACTAATGGAAGTCTGATAATTCGTCATTAACTCGATCTTGCCATTCCCCTTCACCTGCTTCTCCTTCTTTTCTTGTCGATTGGGTGGACATGTTGGAACATGTATGTTGCAATGAGGTATGAGAGATTTTATTGTTGCAGCCTCTTCAAAGGAGGAATGAACAATATTGCTTTTATGTTTAGGTGGTGGTTCTGGAATGTGGTGGTTGGGTTGACCATTTTGAAGTGTTTTCCATAAAGCTAAACCTTCTGATGCTGCCGCCGCTTCAATGAAAGAGTGAACATTAATGATTTTCTTCGTAATCATATGCCTTTGTTTCTTGTGGCAGAGAATTCCTTAAACAACAATGTCATCATAAGTAAGGTGAGAGCAACAACTACAAGAACAAACGCATTGGTTTTCATTTTTACGTGCAATGGAATTATCATTTCAAGTTTATGCCCTAAATAGGATATCAGAAGAGTGATAATATTTATGCCATGAATAGTATATCATTGGAATGATCGGTTGGTTACTGATGATGGATGCTTACTAAATATTGGAGATAATGAAATTTATGGCTGAAACGCTATGTTTGGCCGATTTGGAGTTGTAGATGAACTATTTCAGCTACCTGGAGTCGAGCAAGCAATCATTCCATCTATGTCAAATTTAAATAATACACCTTAATTTTTAATTAAAAAATAATAAAAGCATTGCAATTTTTAATTAAAAGTATCCCCTAACTGGTTAATGCTGAAATCAGATAAATGTTCAATATAAGGTTTTAAATTTTTGGAAAACCTCCACGATACTTGTCCTGAAATAGTATTATTTTGAAAAAGGTTCTTCTGTCCGAGATCGATACGAGCTTCGTAACTTATTTTGAAAAATGTACTTCCGTCAGAGTAACTATAACTATAACAACCTCCATGTATTATATTATGGAGTATTTTTTGACTTTAGTCTTCTGTTAGAGCTCCCAACACTGTAAGAAGCTCCACGTATTATTTCTATAAGGCGTTACTGTCCACCCGTCATTTGCATGGGACTTACTATCCATCCGTCATTTGCATGGGGAACAGGCTGGGCACAACCATCTATACTCATGTTTTTTCTCATGCTCCATCCACCAAGGTTGGAGGTTACTGTGGGTAACCTATACATTTATTGGCAAATAGTTCGAGCAAAGGAAAAGGCATCCTCGGTAGCAGCTAAGGTAGTAGTAGTTTGAGATGGAGATTGATAGCCAGATTCAGGGCCTGCTTGAATTTGAGATTGAGTTTACCGGGTGCTGGGTGACCTTGATGAACGAGAAGTAGGAGTTACTTCAGGACCTTAAAAGGAATCACTCACGTATTTAACCATGGTTGACCAATTAGTTTAAGCAGTACCAATAGTAGGACTAGTAACAAATTCAATTCCATTCATTGAATATCCAGTTCCAAGTACGGATTCACCACTCGCAGGAGAGGAGGAATCATCATATCATTTTGATTTATCTCCCACATACATAGGCGTAATCCATTGAAGTTTCTCCCCCAGCATCTCTCTTTCTCAGCGACTGTTCAATAACCCACAGTATCCCCTTCATTTTGAGTGTAAGTGTCATAGGAAAATAAAGGTTAAGTCAACACTACTAGGTTTTTATATTGATATGGGTCTAGGGTAGGCGTTGGCTTTCAATATTGATCAAATTTCACTGGTGGGAAGTCAACTGAATACACTCAAAATACATCTGTATTTTTCACTTTAAGCTCTCAAAACGGATCTACTGTAGTATCTATGCCTTGATCTCTCTTTAGGACTTATGCTTCTACCTTTACCTTTGACTTTGTTTCCCCCGTCTTCTATACCTTTGTCAACAACAAATAATGAGTAGGTACAGTCTGTGTTTCTAGATCACACATCTCCATAACGAGGGTTCCTTATCTCAGTGCATTAGTATGATCTCACAATCCCATCTAGCCCGATGACAGAAAGGAATTTTCAGGTTGGAAACAATAATTTATTACTCATTCATCCCTTTATTTCATTTATGCATCATTCCCCTTAGAGGACCTCAACAACAAAAGCACCTCCCTACAGCTGTAGGTGATTCTTGTCCTCCCTCTAATTTTGATATTGGTTATCTGCAACTATGGTGCAGATTCATGAATGATATTCGGTTCCAATTCCAGGCACATATAGAGGTGTGGTTCTATATTCATAATCAACTAGTCAAGTGAAAGCACCTGAAGACTGGGTGGACAGAAAATTATAGAGTCTTTATATGAGACATGTAATTACACAATGAGAATGAAACTCTCTCTCTCATACAAAATACCGTGCAGGGTGTGGGCACAAGAAAGAGACATGAATCTTTGTGAATAAAAAAAGACCTACCATCGAGCCTACTCTTATATCCCCGCCGATGTATCATGTCTTAGAGAGGGATGAACCCACTTTCATGAGCTTGCATTACCGAGGGTGAAAGGACATGGATGCGGGATGGCAGTTCATCAAGGTAGGGTATGTTCTGTAAGGGATTTTCCCTATCTAGGCTCAATAGAGTTCATAGGTAAAGGGAGGAGCTATGAACTTATCTTTTCCTCCCTTTCTTTATAAATGTTTGTTTTCAGGTTATGGAAAGATGTAGACAATGTTTGTTTTCAGGTTATGGAAAGATGTAGACTGATGGCCAAGAGCATGGGATTCCCAAGCAAAGTCTTTGGCGAGGGACCCGGGTGATTGCCTAGCTACAGAGGAGGGTGCAATGGGAAAGGTAGGAGTGAACACTAGCATTTTCTAAGGTATTCCATGGGTTCTTCTACTAAAAAATAATTAGGCATTTCATATTTTAAAATAGTTAGACATGATAGTGAATACATTGTCATAACAATTTTAGTGTCAATGGATATAATAGATTAAAACATTTTATATATGGAGACAATAACAATATCCAGTCACACTGAAACTCACTGATATATGATATATTGATGTTGAACTATGCAGCCTTTGTAGCCACCGCCACTAGTGCTCAACTTCAACTGATCAGAGTATGATTGGATTATGTCGTTGAAACCTCAGCTGTTACAGAGGGAATTTCTTCGCCTGCAACTTTTGTAGTAGGATGAAATTCCTTGAAGGTCATTTTATCCACGAGTGTATCATCGTGCATGGAAGCAAGATTATCATCTAGAACCAAGGTTCTTGTATTTTCTCTGGAAGTGCTAAGAGATAGGGATATGCTTCCCTCATGTGGGATAACTCGACCTCCCTTTGCAGGGGAAAGGAAATAAGAAAGGAGAGTGCTTGGAGGAATGAACAATGTGATTCTTGTTGCAGTAGGCGAGCGAGAGGAGAATTTTTTTGGATAATCTCTTAGAAGACTTTTGGATAATCGCTTCTATAGAGAGGCGAAAGACAAGAATGGGAATGGACGTTACGTGGAAGCCAACCAACATGTTTGCATGCATGATGGTGTAGCTGGAAGCTCAACAGTAAATGGGTTATGGCCTATGGATTTGGAGAAAATATTTAATATAAACATTTAATGTCAAGAAATATCAAGAAGTAATGCTAGACTCAGTTCTAGCATTACTTCATTTCTGAAAAATTAACATGCAAATGTGTATCTTAAAATAAGATGTTCCTATACAATGGAGATGTTTTTCCTCGGGAAAAAGTCAAATAAAACCTCCAACCAAAAATTTAGGACTAAAAATGAAATTTGAGGTAGAAAATTATATCGATCCATAAAAACTTTGAGTAAAATGACTTTTTCATATGGGTTGGGGTGTATAGATTAAAAATCGATTACTATTATTCTAGAGAAAATATTTAAAAAATCTATTTACATTGTTATGTGAAAATGAGATCTATAATATAATAATATATTGAATATCTTAAATTCATTTAAAAATTATCAAAAACTAGAGTAAATATTTAAAAATGTAAAAAAAACTAAAGTAAATATTAAAAAAAGCCATTTACATTGTTATGTGAAGATGTTATCTATAATATTTGAATATCTTAAATTCATTGTTGATGAACTATTTTGTACGAAGGTATAGTATATTTAATAGCTAAAATGAAATATAACTTTATAAAAAAATGATTAAATAAACTTGTTTTTTAAATATGTTTTTTTAATATATTTTTATGAAATAGGTGTAGTCATTTTTATAAATATTGCATTAATTTATGTGAAGATAAAAATGCAATATACTTTATAAAAAGTATATATGGATTAATTGTGTTTTGATAATAATTTTGAGTAATCAATATGGTCATATATATATTCAATGGATATATTTAATTAATTTTTATTAAATTTGTTAATGGGATACCATCTATAGTATGTGGGAGAATTGATAGATCCGAAATTAAATGGATTTAGGTTGATTGTTATTCTTTCAAACTATATGAGCAACTTCTTCCCAATATATAATAGACCTTAATTTATTATTACTATTTTTTTTAAATTATTATATATATATATATATATATATATATATATATATATATATATATATATATATATATATATATATATAATATGTAGATGGATACAATAATAAAAATTTATGTCCACCTCTATTATATATATAATATGGAGGTGGAAATAAATTATTATTATTATTTTATTATTTTAATGCCTTACATTATATGAACATATTTAGGTATTAGGATGTAGTAATGTGTATATATATTGTAGTCTTCATAAATTTTTAATATATTTTTATTATTACTTTATTTATTTATTATTATTATTTTAATGTGTTATGTTACATGAATATCTCAGAACCAAATGCGTGAATAAATAGATTTTAATAAAGTAATTTCAAGTATAAAGTAAAAATATAGTAAAAATGATAATAAATAATAAAATAACCATTAATTGTAAATCAAAATTTAGAATAAACTGAGTCCTAGAAGAGAAAAGAAGACACTTTTCTCCCATACTTCCTTAGGGTTTCCTTTCCTCGGCTTGGTCCTCTCGACAACCTCTCGGTCTGTGCACATCATGGAAACAATGAATGGGGGGTGCAAACCCTCTCATACATAAAAGATGTAGCCTCTGATGCAAACAAAGGCAACTTCACTCAGCCTCCTTTCGACTCCCCCCCTCATCTGAAGAATGAAGCATTTTACAATGGAATGACCAACGAAAAAGCACTGGAATTAGACCCTGGTCCCACCCATGCAAAAGTGACTCAAATTTGGGAACCAGGAAAGTGCCTCAAGCACCCTTGGCTCTGAAATATGTGGTAAAAACTCTCATAATAGAAGAACATAAACAATATATGAAAGGATACGCCCTGGTAGGTAAATTTCTGGGCCTTTGGCCCTAAGAACAAGATCCGGTGAAATGGATTCACCACTAGTGGTAGCCTAAAGGGAACTATGACTTGCAACTCTGATCCAAAGGATTCTTTACCATTATATTTCACAACCTTGAGGATAGAAATCGAGTCTTTGATGGCGGGGCACACTTCTTCAACTCCCCTGGGATTTCTCTTAGATTCTGGATTGAGAAGTTTTTCCCATAAAAATAATACTTTTCCCATGAACCAGTGTTGATATGCCTTTATTCCTTTTTGCAGGAGTTATGGATAGAGGAAATACTTTCCGGTATAGGTAACACAATAGGAGTGTAGTCAAATCCTCAGAGGCAACAAGAAAAATATGGTACACCTCCTATGCAAGTATATGCGTTTATATTAACATATCAAAGTATCTTTCGGGATCCATTGCTCTGGAATACCAAGATGAAGAATGTTCTCAAACCACTAACTACAAACACATCCCCTTCAGATGCAAACAATTCCATGAACATGGCCACCTATTCCAATATTGTCCTCTCAATTCAATCAACAAGGTCACATCTTCACTAGATAAAAAATCCAAGGAGGGATTCATTCTGACCACAGGAAAATGATGTCAGGCCTCGAAGAAGAATGCTCCATAAGCTCCAAAAGGTCCCTCCTCAAGCAACCCCTTTGATGCCCTTCAAAACTTGTCAGAAGACCAAGCGGGCCCTTCACCCCCCTCCAACTCCACGCACAACCCCACAACTAAAAGTGGGAAAACAAAGGATTCCCCAGTCCTCGAACAAGTATTACTAACACATCCTTTTGATTCAGCGATGGGTTCAAACCTAGAGGTGAAATAAGGGGATATTGAAATGGAACTATATGAATAAGAACTTGTAGGAGTGGATCTCGTCAACTTGGAATATGCCTACCGAAAAAAGGAACTTTACACCATTCCACCAAACGAACTACGAAAAATCCAAAATTTTTTCCTCAATTTCTCTGCAAGATAATATACCATATCAACCTCATGATTATGAATACATTGAGGCCCCATGGAGGACACACACAAACCTTATAAGGAAGAGACAAAATGGGGAAGAAAATCCACCCAACAAATCATATAGGAAATCGAGCACTTCATGGTCAACTCAGGTCAGATTCAATTGATATCAGACAAATTTCCCCCTTCCTCCCCTCCCTGAATCATGAATCATATCTCTTGGAACATAAGGGGTGTAAAAAGACGTATTAAGAAACATCTTCTACGAAATAGGATCATGGAAGGAGAACCTAGCATTCTCTTTCTTCAAGAAACTAAATCTACAGGTGAAGAAGCAGAGAAAAATTTCACACGGTGTTGGAAGTAGGCCTGATTCATGAGCTTGGATGCCACTAGAGTGGCATGAGGACTAGTCATTCTATGGAACCCCAACACAATCATCTTAGAGAATTTATTTTCTTCTCGATGGACCCTCTAAGTAGAATACAGAGTCATTGGATCCCACAAAGGGGGATTTATAACAAATCTATATGGACCGACTACCCCTAGGGAAAAATCTATCTTCCTTTCCAACCTGGGAAAGCTCAACTATCTCACTAGAAACACACAATGGATCTTGGGGGGTGATTTTAATATGATTCTCTCATTGGAAGAAAAAAGAGGAGGCATGAGACGACTTGAAAGAGACAACACTATATTTCAAACCTGGATTGATGAGGTGGGATTAATATATCTGGATGCCCCAAATGGTCTCTTCACTTGGTCCAACTGACGATCCAGGGATAAAAATGTGGCCTGTAGATTGGACAGGTTCCTTATCTTAGAACCTCTCATGCTAGATAAAACCCCCTTGGAAGCCAATGTCTTAGATGCTATAGGCTCCGACCATTGGCCCATTCAACTTTGGTTGGACATAAAACGCTCCTCAGGCCCCAAGCCTTTCAGATTTGAAAATTTTCGGCTCTTGCATACAGAATTCCAATCATAGGTAAGCTCCTGGTAGGAGGATGCTACCATACATCATGGTCTCTTATGTATATATTCTAGCAGAAAATCAAGAACTTCAAAAATCAACTCAAACAATGGAACAAGAACACCTTTGGAAACATCATTGCTACCCAATGAGATTTGGAAACTCAAATGTAGCTTCTGCAATCCCAAATCAAAGATGAAGGCCTCTCTGAATTGTTGAAGACGTAGGAGGAAACCCTAAAGCAACAACTAAATGATCGATACACGCAAGAGGTGATTCTTTGGTGGAAAAAATCCTGTATCCAGTGGCTAAAGGAAGGAGAAAGAAACTCAAATTTCTTTCACCATTCAATTCTTCAAAGAAGGAACACCAATTGAATCACCCAGCTAATCATTAACTCTCATGAGAAAATAGAAGAGGAGTTGCTAACTTACTATTGGGGCCTTATTTTGGAACCCGCAGGTGAAAAAATAGAGGCTATTAGAAACATCACTCAACACATCCCAAACTTCATCACCAAGGAGAAGAACGATGCCCTACTTCATCCAATCACTATATAATAAGTGGATGTGGCTCTCAAAGGCACCTCGATAGGCAAAGCTCCAGGGCATGATGGCTTCAAAACAAATTTCTTTCACCATTGTTGGGTCATGATTTGGCAGGAAGTTTGGGAAATTATTGAAGACTCCTGACAATCTGAGAAGGTTCTCCCAGCTCTCAGTGTGACTTTCCTCATGCTTATACCCAAGGAAGATCAAGTTATTCATCCCAATAAATTCAAGCCTATTTCCCTCTGCAATGTCATATACAAACTACTCACTAAGGTCATTGTCAGGCATCTCAAAAGAATCTTTCCTTTCATCATTTCCCTAGAGACATATGGATATGTCGAGGGTCGAAAAATATTGGACAGTGTCATATTGGTGCATGAAGTCATTCATTATTTACAATCAACATGATGCCCATGTATGCTCCTCAAGATAGATCTCTCAAAATCTTTTGATAAAATTATTTGGTAGTATATGCGTTCTATGCTCCTCGCTTTTGGTTTTGCCTTGGATTGGGTCTAATGGATCCTTAACCTCACCTCCTCAACTTTCTTCTCAATTCTAATCAATGGGGTGCCATCTCGACCCTTATTCCCCTCGAGGGGAATTTGCCAAGGATACCCCCTCTCCTTCTTCCTATTCATCATCTTAGCGGAGGGTGTCAGTCAGTATATTAAGGCTTATATTGATGACGACTCCCTCTCAGGTCTCACCATGCATAACCTCAACCCGCATATCTCTCATAGCTAGTTTGTTTATGACACTCTTATGATGGGATCTCCCATTGTTCGAGAGACCCACTCTATCCTCTCCATTATTCAAGACTTTTGTATGGCCTCTGACATGGACATCAACAAGGAAAAATATATGGTATTCTTTTTTAACACCCCTCGTGCAGTCCAAATCCACATCACTCGTATCCTTGGTTTCAACAGGGGCTCCCTTCCATCCAAATATCTCAGTATCCCACTCATAGACAAATCCCTTTGGAGAATATCTTGGGAAGATATCCTATATTACTTTGAGAAATGAATCTCCTCTTGGACTTTCCTCTCTCTGAACCTTCCTATCCTTCTCACTCTTCTCAAGTTTGTCTTTCAAGCTCTCCCCATTTACTCCTTCTCATCTCTAACATATCCTAGCTCCATCCTTACTGCTATTAAAAACTTGCAAGGAAAGTTCCTTTGGCAGGGAACTTCAAAAGGTTGAAAATAGGCCTTGGTAAGATGGAATTTTTTTTTTAAACCTAAGCATGTTGGGGGTCTTGGTCTCATGGATCCATCTATGCTCAAAACAATTTTGAGTGCCAAAATTTGGTGGAGGTGTTTAACCAGACCTCACGAACTATGGGCCAAGCTATGGAGGAACAAATACACCCGAGGTATAATAGAGGAACAAATTGTGAGGTGGAATGAGCCACAAGTGGGATCACTCATTTGGATAGCAGCAAAGAAAAATAACACTCTAATCCATGAGCATGCTTTCTGGGAGGTGCGTGAAGGTAGACAAGCCTCCTTTTGGAATGATTCTTGGAAGCAAATTCCATCTTTATCCCCCCATTCTCTGGAAACTACCTTTAAGGATCCAATAGATAGAGTCTGATTTAGCTCTGTAGTATACTTCTGGGAGGAATGCCCCCCCCCCAATGAAACTTGGAAGGTTTGGAAAACCAATTCATAGGATCTTCATGTTCAACTAGAGGTCAACCGTCAACCCTAGATAAGGGAGCTTGATTAAAGGAAAATTAGGTTCAAGCAGGGTGGAGATATCCTTTGATGGGGACACTCTCCAAAAGGTGTTTTCTCAGTCAAATAATCCTACAAGCTCAAGGCCTCTCATCACTTTCTCCCCAAGGAACCGATATGGAAAAATATATGGAGGAACAAACTCTGGCCCAATATTTTCACTTTTCTTTGGCTTGTCTCTCACAACAACATCCTCACTTGGGACAATTTAAGAAAAAAGAGGCTTTATAGGCCCATCACTTTGTCATCTTTGTAAGAAGACTAAGGAGACTAAACTCCATATTCTCAATTTATGCCCCTTCAGTTCCTCAATTTGCGATCATTGCTCCCAGGTCATGCACACTTTAGACATAAACCACACCTTTATTATCACAACTCTTTCGGAATGGAGGGAAGTAGATTTTGAATCCCCTATTGTGAACCACGTTTGGAAAATTATCCTAGGATTCCTCCTTTGGAAAGTATGGAAGGAAAAACATATTTATATATTTTGATCCACCCATCTTGACTGGAAAGCTGTGTGGGGTAAAATTAAACACAACATCAAGGAAACTATTCACTTGCAAAGTTGGTCAGAGGAAGATTGGGCCTGCCCGGGCAGTGAGAAGGAAATTTTACTTCATTGGGACTTGGATCTTCCTGTGGTAGCTCCATCTTGGCCCTTGATTTCGATCTCTTTCAGCATCCCTGCACGTTGGTCACCTCCCCCACTAGATTTCATCAAAGTCAAATTTGATGGAGCATCCAAGCGAAATCCTGGTCCTACTAGTTTCAGCGTGGTCTTCATAAATTGTGATGGTACCATTCTCCACGTCATGGTGGGAAGCATCGGTCGTGACACCAAAAACTTGACAGAACTTTGGGGTCTCACCAATGACCTACATAAAGCTATCTCTTTGGGATTCAATTTCCTGATCATCGAAGGAGACTCTCAAATCATCCTCAATTTGTTGTCCAAAATTCTCAATGGTCCAGATCCTAGCCAAATCTCCCCATGTTGGTATCTTACCAGTGACTTACAGACTCTCAAATCCTTCCTCCAACAAAGCAAAACCATTGTTCCTTCACATGTACGATGACAAGTGAACTAGATCATTGACAAGCTTGCAAATATAAGAGTACCCCAACCTTTGACTAACCTAGACTGTGATCCAATCACTCAACCCGACCACCCCATTTTGAAAGAATGCATTGATCATGCAACAGACTCCGATCCCCCCCTGGATGGGGTGTCACCAGGACAAGGGTTAGGAGGCAAGGAGAGACATGGGACTACCATGTCTCATGCACTAAGGTATCTCCCACCCTCATTTAACTTTGCCTCATGCGATTTAGATGAAGATGGTACCACGGGCTCTCAAGGAGCTCACCTCTGATCACCTTGGCATTAATGGAGTTTACAATTAGTTGTATGCTATCACTTCCATGCATGGAAACCTTGGCACAAGTGACAGAGGTCATTTTTGGCCAGCCTGGGTAGTGGGGAATTTGGCTCATTGGTTTGGACAATGGTCTTTATTTGTGTTTTCCTTCTCTGTAGTATTGGCACTCCACCTTCGTTAGGCTCTAGTTTTTCTTTCCTCTGGGCATGATGCAACAAAGGGGTCATTCTAAAAGAGGTGTTGGTTGGTATAGCACCTACGGCAAGATGGAAAACAGAAACAGGGATATGAGGCAACATTTTGGAGATTGTGTTGGCTCATCATTTTCACTTTACTCCACAAGTCCCGCAAGCCTCCCACCTTGACACTCACCCTGGTCGTATTTGGTTGAGTGGTTCGACCTTCAGGGAAATTCTCTCGGGTTTTCTCCCGGGCCAACTCCTATTGAACCATCATCTTCAACTCTATCGACACGCCCACCTATGCCCCCTCCTCCGCCTCAGTCCACTCCTCAATCCAACCCTATTTGTGACGACTTCTCTAGGAGTATGAACATCATGTTGATGCTTCACAGCTTAGTCTTCGAGCTCCAACTTGACCTGGAATACATTTGATTCAATATGGACATGATGGACCGTCGCGGGGATAATAATGTCACCCTCTTACACACTTTGTTCACCCCATAAGCCATACCAGTTGATGTTGTTGCAAACATGATGGAAGCGACTAGAGTGATTCCTCTGCGGAACATTTCTCAGCCTCCTCGACCTCCAAGTTAGTATTATTTTTAGGTTTTGAAGAATTCTTAGTTTTTTCATGTTTAGAAAATGCTTTATTTGGGCCCTGCGCGACATTGTCTTGTTTATACAGACTAGTAGTCCTCTTTTGTTCTTCACACTATTTATGCAGACCAATAGTTTTCTTTTATTCTTTTTTTCTGTCAAAATACCTCACAAGTCCAAGAGGCTTGGACTGGTTTCCCTACTGGGCAGTTCAGAGCCATAGTTTTTTCTTGTGATGGAAGCCACCATAGTTTTTTTGGTATGGAAGCTATAAATGTATTGAACGTAATCAAAGATTTTGAAAAATAATATATATATATATATATATATATATATATATATATAAAGAAGATAAAAATGTTTTTATCAAACTATTTATTTTAAATGAAAGTTATTAAATTTCGATCTTGAAGGTTCCCAGAAGTAACTTTTTTACTATTTTTCATATAATAGTATTTACCTTCAAGTATAACTAATATGAGAAATTATGAATATGAATAAGTGTTGTATAAATAAACATATGTTTGTAATGCTTGTAGTAACCATGCAAAAAATCATGTTGTATGCCTAGTGATATGTGTATTTTAAAATTTGAAAGGTAATATATATATATATAAAATGAAAGTTATTAAATTTCGATCTTGAAGATTGACAGAAGTAACTTTTTTACTATTTTTCATATAATGGTATTTACCTTCAAGTATAAATAATATGAGAAATTATGAATATGAATAAGTGTGGTATAAATAAACATATGTTTGTAATGCTTGTAGTAACCATGCAAAAAATCATGTTGTATGCCTAGTGATGTGTGTATTTAATATTTTTTTAGAAATAGATAAAAGCTATATGACTTCACAAATTTGTATAAATTCAAAAAGACAAAAACTAATATTCTAATTAGATCTCTCTAAATTTATATAAGCTAGGATGAAAGAAGTTGCTTACCAAAATCATTACAATGGAAGCTTGTTGTAAATTTTAGGAATGAGAATGCTCACATATTCCTATTTTAATCATTGACTTCTTACCAAAATCATTACAATGGAAGCTTGTTGTAAATTTTAGGAATGAGAATGCTCACATATTCCTATGTTACTCATTGGGTCCTGGTTAAACCTCCATGCATACCCATGCATGCTTCCATCTCCCCCTTTGCGTATATTTATGCCTATGTTTAAAAAATAGGCATGCATATTTCTCCATTTATTAAAAATAAAAATAAAAACAAAGTGTCCTCTATTCCACCATATTTCTTCAATCAATTCCCTATTATATATATATATATATTTTTTTTTTTTTTTNATACAAGAAAAACGGATGTTGGCATTGTTAGAATTCAACTTTTCCCATATGAGTTCTTATTTTGAGGTCGGTTTTATGTCAAATGAAATATTAATATTCGTTAAGTTATATAAATTTGAATAGTTTGTAAAAAATTTATGTTATCATTTACATGTATTTATTTAGGTAGGAGAAAAATTCAGATCCAAACCTAAACCTTAACCCACAAACACCCTTGTTAGATCGATACACAAAAAAAATCATTGTTTCAATGAAATTAGAAAATTAATAGATGAACTTAGGAATATTGGATAGCCATATCATGTTTTCTTTGTCACTTCACTCGAAACCATTGTTACATATATTAGACATGTTTGAGGCTAGGATGAGAGAATACTACTCAATCAACATGAGTAAGGAAGAGGTGAAAGATCTACATATTACTAAAGAGAGCATTGTCCAACACTATCCAACTATATCTAACCCTAGAACAATCCAACCACTTAGTCCAAGAAAAAAACATATTTGCATGAACTGATGCACATTCTATCAATTCAAAGGAAAATGCATGGATAGATAGTTCATGGTATTTGATACACCTCCTTAGAATAATAAGGGGGTTTTGTTGTATTTTCTATGTAAATTATGGTCGAGTTTATTTTCAGTCAGCATGTAAATTATTTTTGCATTGGTGAATTTCAAGGGGTTTGTCTTCGGTATGCTCAACATCAAGAAAGTGTTGATGTTTGTAGCATCATACATGTATTTATGCACGGGTCTAGGTGTCTATACATGTGGAAGTCATCCAAATCCTTCTACCACGAGACCTTATTTTACATAAAGGAATTATTAAAGTAAAGTTCTTTTATTGGTGAATTGAGTTTTATTTAAAGAAATGATTTAATTAGAATTAGTGAATTAAATAATATTCATTGACCTCAAGTGAGGTGAGAAGAAATATTAGTCATCAATCACTTTGGATATTAGGGTTAGGTCATAACTAAAGATTATAAAAGAAAGGCTAGGGTGAAGGAGGAGACACTTGTGTGAGACATTGTGAGATTGTTTGACACTGAGAGTAGGGAAGGACTTTTGCTCAGGAGGATTAGATCACGAAGAACTGTGATACAAGGAGATCTCAGATAGTGGAGAAGGAATTCCATCTAGAGATCAGGTCAAGGAGAAGATAGAATTGGATCATTAACAAGTGGGTTTCAATAGATTGAGGCTACATACATAGGGTCACACCATAGAAATTTTTAGTATAGTCTTTGAGTGTGTGTATGTGGGTTTCGGTGGAGATATGCACGTATACAAGGGCTTGCTTAAGGAAAGGTGTGTACATCTTGGGAAAAGTGAAAAAAAACCGAGGTCATACAAAAGATCAAGAGTTGCTAGGGTTTGTAGGTATTGTTCATAGCTTTTGTAATACCCATGTTTTCCCAACTTGTAATTAATCATTACTTATGATTACCATGCTATGGTATATGAACAATGTAAATGTATTATTATTGTTTAGATTGACAACAACTGACTGTGGGGGTGAAGCCTTGAAGAACTAGCCATGATATCATCATAGGAAAGAGTGAGGAAACTATAGAGAGGGATCATTATGTCAAAATTACCCAATTCTCTTTGCTGAAATAATAAGCCTCATCCCAATCCCAAGGAAAAATCAGTTAATAATAAAAGGGTCGATGGTTGAAAAATCAACTACCCCATTGAATGGAATCATGGAGTGTCTAGCTGAGAAGACATAAAACTGTTAGCCCAAAGTACGACATAGTGTAGTATTCCTGTAGATATAGATTGGCCTGAGTTCCTTCTGGAAAAAGGAATAGGACATGTCCAAAACCTTCATGTGAGGGGGGGGGGAGAAAAGAACTTGAGAAATAATAAGAGACATAGGAATGGGTTAGAGGATGATTCAGAAAGAAGAAGAGAATGTGAGGCTCTCCATTTAAGAAGAATAAATGAAAGATTAAGTTTTTCTAGTTACAAGAGAGAACTAGAGGAGGAATTCGGTCTCTGAGGAAGATAATTGTTGAAAGGAATGCATGAGCATGTGAAATAGAAATATTAGAGAATTTGTGGAAGATTTATGAACTAGAGAATAGAAGACTCGAATCTCAGACTGGAGCAAAAGAGGGTCGTGGGCTTGGTGCTGGTTGGAAAGAAACTGGTGCTGGAAGGAGAGGGCATCAAGGGACAATGTAGTTGTAAAGGGACTCTATTTCACAGAGGAAATATAGTTGGGAAGGAATCTCATAAACCCTATGGAGGTCCTGCACTCAGTGGGGAATAAGGGAGACTTTTGTTGCTGCTAGAGAGGTGGAGGAGATTAACCTCCCCAATACCTTTCTTGACTTTTGAAAGAGAACCCAGAAAACCCGACATGAGCTAAGAGGGCCATGAGATTGATGTTGGGGAAGCATCTGATAAACCTCGTAGAGGCTGTGACAGAGAGAGTATTTATTAGAGATGAAGGCCTTGAGCTTGATGCCAAGGAAGAATTTGATAAACCTTGCAGAGGCTGTGACAGATAAAGGATCTTTGAGAATTTGCAGAAGACCTGAGGAACATGGAGAAGTTTCCCTAGTGATATCACGGCTTGGTACGAGGGTGGAAAAAGTGATAAGAGTGAATTCCTATGAGCCTACGATTGGGTGGAAAGGTGAACAAACACAATCAATTAGTTGACTATCAACTATAACAGATACGTATTTTGCACCTTGTGTAATTGAACTGTAATTTAAGGTTGAGTTTCCTGTGAATGTTTCAAGGATGTGCATGCTTGTTTGATGACTAGACTAGTCGGTATCTTGCATGTTTGTGTATTTAAGCATGTAAGGAACTATATGGTCTGAACATGCTTTGTACATGTGAATGCTTGAGCCTCCTGTTTCTGCTCAAACTAAAGGAAATAAACTGTGATTTTTTTGACCAAAGGCACAGTTTCATGTATACATGTCTATACTCTGGTTGTATTGGGTTTCCTGGAAAAGGGGAGATGGATCCATATGAAATAAATAACGACCCCCGAATGGAATGAAACAGGGAAGGAGACCAAGAAGGTCTGGTAAAAACTCGAAGGAGGGATGTGGGACAATCCCTGAGTTGTGAATCTAAATTTGGGTTGTTAACCAAAGGAAAACCTTGGAAGAACCCTCGAAAAATGTCTAAGTCTCGTGTTTCAGATTTTCATCCTATGGAAACTCAATGTTTTTAGATAATATGAATCACAGTTGTTGAATTGGAATTGCGAATAAATCTCAACCCTTCATTGGAGGGCATGGTTTTGGATCGATTGAATGTGAGGGTGCTAGAGGAACCTGAATGAACATCTGTATCATTGGTTAGAATGAAAGTGAGATAGGGTCTTGACCATCCATAAAAGGATATCATTCGAGGTAACTTTTGGATCCGAAGGAATTGTAATCCGAAGGAGGAGACTCGAAGGGAATATCTGGATCGTTAATTGGGGAATGGCCAAGATTAACCTCTATTATGGATCTATGTGGTCTCTCTTAAATGAGATTAGAAGGAGAGGGGATGTCGATATGATGTGTCATGATGACCTTGAACGTCGATGTGTCTAGAGGTTGATAGGTGTCGAACCGTGAATGGAAACATGTAATTGGCTGGTGGGTCAAGCATGGGCCCTTTGGGTGAATTTGGTCTTAGATCATTTTCTTTACCGTGGTCGTCGGATCTAAAGTTTGAAATATTTCAACCGTTAATTGTGGAAGATCCATCAGATTATTCCACAATTTGACTGCGATGAGACTCTAAATTTACTAGAGTTGCGATCTATCGGGGAATAATTTAGATTGATCATGCACATCCATCACAGTGGGACAGTCATAGTGATTTGATCCCCTTGGAGGAAAATACTCCGAAGGAAATACCTCGAGGAGAAATCTTGAGCGTCCATCGGACCCAGTTAGACATAATCCTGATTGTAGATTTTGGTGGTCCTTTGGGACGAATCCAAGGGGAAAATGATGCCATGCTTACGTGGATGACATCACTCCAACAATGTCCAGAGGATAGGTGTCATTTCCTAGAGAGACATGTCGAGTGCATTCATGGGGACATGCATATCACATCGAGTACATGTGGAGGTCCACATGTTGAGATGTGGTGATGCCACGTGTAGTGGTATTGCGACATAATAAAGAGATGATGGTGACAGAAGATATGTGCCACACATCTTGCCAACGTGTTTTGGGATGACAAGTGTCTTCCTAGGAGTGGCCTAATACCGAGAACAAATGAACTCTGAGTGAGAGTTGTGACCATCGATCCACTCAAATAGAGAGAGCTTCGAGAGGAGATCAACCATCCTTTAGGGGAGGTTGTTCGGAGTGATCTCACTACAGGAAAAGGGTTAAATTTGACGCAAAATCCTCGAGAGTTAAACTACACCATTGATATTCCAAGATTGAGGGATTTTGTTAATGATCTAGATCGTCAACCTTTAGTGGAGAACCTAAGGTACGAGATGAAGAGTTGATGTCATGAAAGAAGTAGCATGCTGATGAGGCAGCTAGAATATCCTTGGATGACATATTTCAATCATCAATTGGTTGAGAAGTTGAGAGTGGTCCAGCCAGTCAGAAGAACCTTAAATCATCAAATAAATCTCACCCATTGATTGAGAAAACCATAAGAAAATTTACACCATCCATCGGAGAAAGGCATTGGAGGTAGATGAAGGAATATTCCTCGATACCTTGGGTTCATAGTGGTGATATTGCACGAACTGGTCGAACTCCAAATGGATGGTACCGAAGGGGAATATTCCTCGATACTATATTCGTTGGAGGTAAGCGAAGAGTGCACCGGGAGAAGGCCCGAACGCTGATAATTGTAGGCTTACATGGATGAAAGTTTCACTTCAAAAAGTGAGGCTAGTGCCACATCAGTATCGTGTTGGCACCACGTCACATGGAATGAGAGACAAGGTGCAACGTGGCAATAGGATAGATCTTGACAATGAAAACCTGAGGACTTTGGAAGGCCATAACTCCCAATCTAGAGCTCGGATTTGAGCATGGTAACAGTCGTTAAAAATATCTTGATGAGTAGAAGACGATGGAGACCTCGTGAAGAGGATTTAATATTATTACAAGAAGAAAAAATTTAATACCCCATCCCTTAAAAGGCACTTAGGATGTTGGGTGTGTGAAAGAGTGGTATAAGAGTGGGAAACAACAATTGGCTGGCTTAGGCTCACAAAAGAGTCAATTAATTTTTCTTTCTTAGAAAACTTTAAGGGAGAGGGCACCCTAACCTTCCCTATCTAGTAGAGAATGATTCAAACACAAGCTTGGATGGGCTGGAGAACAATCATAAGACTAGTTTACCAAGGCTAATATGAGCATGTTGAGAGTAGTACTGTTGTATGGAAATTATCTGCATAAGTTACTTGAGGAGAAGGATGCATATTCAAATTTAGTTTGGATTTTACCCAACAAGATTGAATCATGCTAGACTATGGTAGAAGAAGCCTATCATTTCTTTTAGGAAATGATAGATAGTCCTACAAAAGTGGAATTATGCGGAGGGGCATTAATAATAAAACTTGGATGAAAATGGCATAAACCTATTTTAAGGAATACTTAAGTCCATAAGGAAAATGGACTGAATAGGTGGTAGGATTTTCCTAAAAGTGGGCTTAATGAAACATATGCTAATTAAAAGTGTTGATTAAATGAAGGATTTGGCATTGGGAGTACAATCCTCCATGTCTAGAGGCCTTATGGAAGTAGGTGATATCATCCTACTTGACTTGTCATAGCTGAAAAAAACTTTGTACTGAGGTAATCCCTCCTTGTAAAATAAAAGAAGTCATGTGGACTGAGAATGAACCTCACGGAATAAGTAAAACATAATGAGCAAGTTCAAAATCTCGTGGTTGTGCTAAAGTAGTGTAAATCCATATTATCTAAGGGTAGGTGTATGCATGAAAATGCAAGAGGTAAGTAAGTGGAACTTGTTTGCACTACAGACATGGGTACAATGCTTGGTGCACAAATATATGTTGAAATGCATATCACAAAGATAGAGAATGCATATAAAATGCATATATACTTATTATATTCTGTCATTGGATGTAAAATATGGTGATTTCATATATCATATGGTTAGTGATGATCTGACTATGGCATCATAAGTAAAAGATTGATGATGTTGAGTACATAGTGCCTTATGAGAATAAGGTAGAAGGATTAATGAAATGTTGATCCTGAATGTAGTAAAGGAAATGCTGGGGAATTTCTAGATGACCAATTGTTATTGGACTAATCGGTAAGTGCAGACACTAACAGATCTCCCTAGATCCACCTGGATCTAGAAAAAAACAGGACAAGACATGACTCTTTCCCTAAGTTATGACCATTGAATTAGCTAATAGGGAGGAACAAGTAACATACCTTTGTATCGCTTCCTAGGGTATCTGTTGCTCCGGCTTCGCTCCGGTGCTCTTGTGAAGTCAAGACCAAGACAACACAAACCAACCAAAGTGAAGATAGCAAAACATATTCAACTGTCAACTTATGTGTATGATCAAGGAATTACACAATAAAGTGAGAATGACTTTATGGGAAAGGGACGTGCCACTGTATCATATTAATTGAAAGTAAAGATTACAACCTGATTGCCTTGATGTAGCAAGATTCCTTTCAATGGCTCTTGGCTCCAACACACACACTTGCTCGATCCTTGCGTGAAGAAGATCAAATCCTCTTGATAGACTTGCTAGAGTCTCCAAGCTCCTGTTCAAGATATGTCCTTCACACAATTCTTTCACCAATTCTCCAATGACTGTTGCTTAACCTTTTCCATGAGAATTCCATCAATATATAGGAGAGAATGAGATGGTTACTTGGATAAGAATGATCCCACAATATCAGGGAATCCAGTACAAAGATAACCATTCGAATGCCAACCCATTTTTCTAGAAGATTCCCTTCTAGAACCATTGAGAATTCATCTTTTTCCAAGCTTTAGAGAAGGTTCGCACCCTAGCTATGTAGCACAGTGCGAGAAGTTCACACCCTAGCTTAAGGTAGCCTGTGAGAATGGGTCATTCTCGCAGCCTGGGATACTAGCAACTTGCGAACTCTCTTCAAAAGTGAGTTTTCTGGGAAGAGATGAATGTCACTTTTCTCAGGAGAAAGTTCTTATGAGGAGCCTGAGTACACCATCATCAATACACCATCAAGATTGACCAAAATCATGGGTAACAAAATGCCCCCCAAAGTATGAGGCCGGAACCAGTGACAACCAAAATACTTTGTAAACTGCATGTGTGTGTCGAAAACTAGGAGCACACCTAATAGGAAACCTGTGAATATAGGAATTCCCATACTCAGATCACAGATGAATGACATTGTAGACATAGGTCATGGCCACCAATCATACACTGTGGATCCATGCCGTCAACATATAGCATAGCCACCAGGAATACACTGTGGATATATGCGAGAAATTTCAAATTAAGACGACATAGCCACGAGACATACAAAGTGGACCTATGTGTTGCAAATTATACATACTCCATTGCAACCTGGGCAATGTGATGATATCCATGGTCTTCAATATCGTCACCCAAAATTACAAATCTAACCATGTGATTACATGTGTTGAAGTCAAACATGGCAGAAACCACTTGATTACCGGTCATTGATGAAACCGTTAACAAGTGCAAGGGAAATCACCATTGATGTCAATGACTCCCAAGGTACTCTAGTACAATCCATCGAGTGTGAATGAATGAGTTGAAGTTGAACATTCTATGAAATCTTTTGATCAGGGGTCAATGATGTAAACCCACTGTCGAAAGCGAGAAAACCTGCCATTGAGGCATGCAGGTTCCAAGGTACCAAAAATTTCTAAGTCTTGATTCCAGATAATGAGCTGAAGTCAACGGAACAAAACTCATCACAGGAGGGCCTTGATGTATCCCCCATCAATGACACGAAATGAGTAACAGATTTTGGAGATGAAACAGAGTATGATGTAAGTTGGACTGGACACAGGGAAGGCCGACACAGAGAGAATGGACAACTGCAGATCGCTGACTCAATAGAGGTTTCATATGAACTTCTCTTGAACATATGAACGACACGACCAATGATTTTGCAACATTGACTCAAAGACGACACATGGTATGACCTTGTAGCAAATCAAATGAGAGACGAATGGATTTCCCAAACCGGCTTCAAATATAATGAATAGGGGGTGTCATATTCAAGAGCGACACTTACTACCAATCAATATGAAGATGAAAACATATCCCTTTCCCAAATTTTCCCCCACCATTTCTGGCGAGTACCTCTTTATTTTTACGCAAGCTTGAGGAGGATAACATATGCTTGTTGATATAAGCTTATCCTTCGGATAAGTCCTTCAGAGTATGTTTAACGAACCCTAGGAAGGAGTGGTTCAGTCCCATTACGGGTCTGTCAATGTTTGTTTAACGAGTCCAGAGATAGAAAACTCGAAGGTTTTTCATGATTATAGAGTCTGGAAAAACACTTAAAAGAGAACTCTCTCAGTTCCTTTTTCGTAAAATAGTCCGATGAGACCGAAAAAGAGATAAATTATCGCCCACCAGATGCTTTCTTCAAATACTTTATCAAGTGTGAAAATAACAAGGTCGCTCGGCCATATTTTCATGTTTAGAGAGTGTGAAAAGAGCTTAAAGAGGACTCCAGGGGGGTTCCTTTTTCGTATAACCTTGTTGAGCCCAAAAAAGTGATAAAAGTATGCTCGATCGCGTTCTCATTTATTTTCGAGCGTGAGAATGGACAAAGACAAAGCTCGAGGTTTTATACAAAAACCATAAAAAACAATCAAAACATGCGATGAAAAAAGAAAAACTATGTCCGCATCCCTGTATATGAACATCGAAGTCATTACGCCTGCAAAAGTTACATTCAAAAGGGCATTAGGGTTTAGGTTTTAATAAATAAATAATTATAAAAACTCAAAAACATGGTAAAAGTTAATATAAAGAAATAAAAATCTTTTTACCATATCATTTTCACTTCACCACTATTTGAGCCCAAAAACCCCTCTTTTACCCTCGAAATTCGGCGTCAGATTGCAGGAGTTACGAGCATCCATTCGACGATCCGTCAGCGACAGTGAGGTAGGCTCTTTGTCCTCTACTATTTCATGGTTTAAATTTTCATTTTCATTGGTAAAAACACATTTTTGAGTTTGTTTTGTGAGCCATTCTTGCGCTCAGCCATTCTCGTAGGTGGGCTACACGGGACCTGCGAGAGTGGGTCATTCTCGCAGGTGAGCCCACAACAGCCTGTGAGGTTCTCGCACTGTGCCTAAAGGGCACCTGCGAGAACCGCAAAGAATAATTTTTTTTTGAAGTTTTTCTCAATGAAAGAAAACCAATTTATGAGTAGAGTTATTAATCTTCCTTTTGTGCTTCTTATGTAGGTAATTGGCCATCAAAATGGTTTTGGAATGGCACGAAAAGGAGCACGAAGAAGATAATTCCATTTCCGGAAATCATCCTCTCACTATTGCCGCTTTGAGAAACTGTGGTCTTCTGAAGTACTTTCGTATCTCGAGCATGAGGGCCCAAGTCAGGTTATTAGAGTACCTTGTGCATATGTGGGATCCCAATCAATAGGTATTCCATGTAGGGGTCCACACACTGTCCTTAGATATTGAGGACATTTACTTCTTGACTGGACTGTCACGACGTGGGTACAACATGAGCCTGACTGGTAGCAGAGGTGGTGGGATGCCCATGAGTGAGTACTACCACTTACACTGTGTTCCAGAGGTAGAGAGGAAGAAAGGGAAAGTAGCTATTTCGGGAGTGTGGGATTTGACCCTCCGCACTATTTTGTTCACCATTGCATGTATGGCTGGGAGCTATTCTCCTCACATGGTGCTCCAGAGTTACTTTCAGTATGCCATAGAGTGTACTGAACCTCGGGTTTTTAACTAGGTAGATGTAGTGCTTCGTAGCATGAAAAGGCAGTTGACCAAATGCAGATGAGGCAACCTGAAGCAATTTGGGTACGGGTCTTTGTTAGTTTCCTTCTTTCTCGAGAGGGTTCCATTACTGAGGCTATAGGTTGAGTGGAATTTACCGGCTCCCAGGGACCCAAGAATGCTGAGATGGTGTCAGCTCATGGCCCGACACGTAGCTGGACCAATTATCAAGTATGATGATACCTTCTTCGACTGGCTTCGACCACAGATGTTGATGGTCGACGATTATGCTTATGTTGGGTTGGATTTCCGAGGAGATCCAGACTTAGTCCTGCCGGAGGATGCTCAGTGGGGGGAACTTGGTAAGAAGTACACAATTTTTTTTCTTTTCAAATGTTTTTGTGAATTTTATTATATGCAATTTTTTTTTATATATTCATCCAAAGACTAAAAACAAAATTTGTTTTTTAATGACATAGATGTGGGACCTTATTGACCTGTTGGTACTTATCCCATTCAGTGGTGAGGAGAGGTAGTGCCAGTGCCACAATGGGACGCTGAGGATTATCAAGCAGTGGAATAGAACCTAGAGGGTTTGACAATAGATATTCCAGACATGCCTCTTGGAGAGGTTCCACGACGTTATCAACGTCACACAGTAGGAGTGTTAGAGTCCATAGGCCGACTGCTCCGTAGGGTTGCTTAGGCAGTCATATGTTACCGTGAACATCATCCATGACGTCACTTTGTAGAAGCTATAAGCTTCAGATTTTGACATTTTGGTCTCTGGACAATTTTTTTTGTAAAAAACTCTTTTGATCGTTATATATACATACGACTTCTACCGGTTTATCTTGTGTTGTGTGAAAATTGATGTGATTGATTTATAAATGATCCAAATGTTTGTCTAATACATAGTTAGCCAATGCATCAGTTAATGTATTTAGACATCTAGGAATATGTTGATATTTAATATAATCAAAATAACATTCCAAGAGGCGAATTCGCAAATACACCCATAACAAAGTAGGACTTCGAATAGTATAGACATTACTTAACTGTAGTACAAAATGACGGATTTTGAGCGAGATAACATGAATCAAAAATTCGATAACGACGCTATACTTTGCAATATTGTTGGTCGCACGACCGAGACACACACCTCGTAAGGAGACAAGTTCATTTGTAGGGGCGTAAATTGCCCATGCAGCGGAAGAAAGGTTCTGAGTACTACGACTAGCACCATCAGCGAAGACAATATAGGGTAGCGAAGACTCCTACATATGGAAATCAAACACAACGTCACATAAGGGAAGAGACCAGATAACGACAAAAGAAAGCTATAGTAACACACAAGAATTATTATACAATAAAAATACAAGTACTCGTGCACAGATGATTTTATACATAGTACTTCTTCAAGTACAACCCATTCCTGGGTTCACTCAAAGGGATACCATCGTCATCTACTAACTCATAAGCTCCTTTTTCCAAAACTCGTCGAACGATATAAGGACCTCGCCACATGGCTTCAAATTTTCCAGCTCCTAGAATATATCGATCTTGTTCATAGAGGAGAATGAGATCTCCTTCAGAGAAAACACGAGGCTTGACATGTTTGTCGTATTGGGCCTTGACATGTTTTTTCTGAGCTTCTATGACTAGGGTAGCATCGGGTCGAGTTTCGTCTAATCGCATAAGATACAATAGACATTCTTCCTCAGCAGAATTGTTTGGTAGGAGTTCAACAACCATTTTTAAAGAGGGTATCTCACATTGAATCGGGAGAATGGCTTCCAAACCATAGACTAACCAAAAGGTGTAAACCCAGTAGTAGACTTGACGGATGTTCGATAAGCCCACAATGCCGAAAACAACATTGTGTGCCAACTTGTTTTGTGAATCCCTATCATTCGTTGGAGCATAGTTATGAGAAATTTGTTAATTGCTTCGACCTGACCATTGGCTTGTGGGTAATAGGGCATTGAGTTATCATGGAGAAGACCCAACTTTTCAGTAAGTTCAGACATCATGAAGTTTCTAGAGTGGCTACCGTGATCAATGACGATAGCTTGGGGAACGCCAAAACGAGCTATGACGTGATTAAAAATGAATAATGCTGCGGTATTTCCAGTGTTTTCAAATGTCGACATCACCTCGGCCCATTTTGTAAAGTAATCGACGACTACAATAATGTAACCATGCCCCCTGACTGAGTGAGGGTGACATGTCATGAAATCGATGCCCCATTTCGCAAAGGGACCAACGGATACCACAGGGTGAAGAGGAGCGGGATGTGACCGTATCTTGTTATTATAGGTCTGGCAAGCATGACATTTTTGAATGGAGATTATGCAGTCGTTAAATAAAGAAGGCCAAAAATACCCTGCTCGTAAAATCTTCTGGGTAGTAGCATACCCAAACATATGACCACCACATGCTCCAGAATGGCAGTCATTCAGAGCTTTCTCAACTTTGTTAAACGTTAGGTAGCGTTGAAAAACAGAGTCAATCCCCCGACGATAAAGAGTATCCTTGAGGATAATGTATTGACGTGCTTGGTAGCGTATTCGACGTCGATCAGTACTAGACAAAGTTGGTCGGAAAGTCTGGGTTTGGAGATATATAATGATATCACCATACCAAAGATCATCAGTGATGATAAGGAAAAGAGATTCATCGGGTAATGAATCAGCTGCTACATTTTCCATTTCAGAATAGGGAAAATCTCATATCAACTCAGCAAATACTAATGACTTCTTGGACTTGGCGCATTCAAATTCCAAGTCAAACTCCTGGAGTATCACAATCCATTTGGAGTATTTTCCCCCTAGCAATTGACGTGTGAGAATGTGTTGCATAGGGTTGCAGTTGGAAATCACTGTAGTCTTGCGCGAGAGGATATAGTGCCAGAAGCGTTGGATGGCTTGGACGACAACCAAGGCCATCTTTTCGACATGTAAATACTTGATTTCAGTAGGTGTTAGACTTCGACTCAAGTATTATATAACATGTTCATCGTTAGCATCATCCTCTTGGATGAGAACCATACCAATGGTGTAATCCGAGGCAGAAAGGTAGAGGAAATAATCGCAACTGTAATTGGGGGGAAAGAGAAGTGGAGCACGTGTTAGGGACAATTTCAAAGCTTCGAAATCATTGTTGGTTATGGTATCCCAGACGAACTCTGAACCCTTTTTTAAGAGCCGTGTAAATCCACGAGTTATCTCGGCATAATTTGGGATAAAACGACAAAGAAAGTTTGCTTTCCCCTACAAACTTTGTAACTGGAAAAGTGTAGAAGGAGGAGGGAGATTAAGGATCACCTCAACCTTTAAAGGATCCACCTGGATCCCTTGACGCAAAATGATAAAACCTAGAAGTCGGCCGGATTCCACGCAGAAAACACACTTATGAGGATTCAAACATATACGGTAGAACTGACAGTGGACGAAAATGGCTTGGAGATGGGTTGGATGATCGACTCGGCGCATTGAGTGAGAAGGTAAATCGTCCAGATATGGTTGGACGATGTGCTTGATATCATGGAAAACATAAGACATTGGGCGTTGAAAAGTTGTGCCAGCGTTCTTGAGGCCGAAAGGGAGTTTTCGATAGGCAAAAGTACCCTAAGGACGAATAAAAGTAGTCTTATGTTGATCCTTCGGAACAATGTTGATTTGATTATACACATAGAAACCATCCATCAGAGAGAAGATTTCACTTCCGGCGCAATTGTCGACAATCTAATCAACGAAAGGGGTAGGAAAGTTGTCTTTGGGACAAGATTTGTTGATATCTTTATAATCAACGCATACACGAATTGTGCCTTGTTTCTTGTCGATCAGGACAAGATTGGAAACCCAGTCTATGAGAGCCACCAGATAAATAAAGCCAACTTTGAGAATTTTTTCAACTTCGAGTTTGATAGCAACCACTTTACGTGGGTGAACTGGACGAAGGCGTTGCCGGACGGGTTTAGCGTCGGGGTATGTCTTTATCTCATGTATCACAATCGCAGGGTCGATACCTGGAATTTCTTCGTAGTTCCAGGCGAAGATGTCATGGAACTCTTTGAAAAGGGATGTGTAGGTGATGATTTCGTCAGAAGAACACGAAGCTCCGATATGGACATTTTCGACAATTCCAGGTTTGATGGATATGTCAAGGGGAATAGTGGGTGAGATATTGCTTAAGTTGCCTTCGGAAAACACATCGTGCATGGACCCGGGAATGGTTGAGATGACGAAAACGGTCGACAAGGTCGATATCCGTTGGTAGTTCTCAAGGGTATGTTGCTCCAGAAAGAGGATGGAACGATGATGTCCATCATCCCAAGGGGTGTCTTCCATGATAGACATGATCATTTCGTTGGTGGGAAAAATGACATGAAAAGGATCGGGAGACAACTCACCAATAGAGGGGGTAGAAGGTGTTTCCGATTGAATGCCCTGATAGGCGGATTCGACCGGACTGAATGGCATTTCTTCACCGTAATGAAGATAATATCCAGGGTCAGGTACTATCCAGGGGTCGTGAGACGCAGGAAGTTCATGAATCAAGGTGGATATCATGTTGATTGAAGAAACAGACGAGCGTGGAACATCGAGCGATGGAATGGGGAAAGTACCCATTAACGAAGAGTCTTTTAGAAGGCCTACACCGACGTTCTCATAACCCGGTGGGGTTTTAGCGATGAATGGTACGTTGCCAGTATGGGTATCGGAATTAAAGAAGGCTAGTTGGTCAATGGTGACGACCTTTCCTTGATGTGGGAAACGTACCACACGTAAAAGGGTCGACACAACTGCGTGCATGGAATCGATCTAGCTGCAACCAAGCAACAGATTGTAATCAAGGGGAGCGTCAAATACTTCCACTTTGACTTGGACCGTTTTTCCTTCTAACGTGATGGGCAATGAAGGAAGGACACTGTAGGGCTTAAAACTGGAGCCATTGAAGGCTTTAAGAGCATTCTGGGATTCGTTCAAAGGGGGGGAGCCAATGGCTTTCCAGCAAGCAAGAGACATGACACATGTCGGGGCACCCTCATCGATAACGGTTCGACAAATTTTTTTGTCAGAGACAATCACTTGGATATGGAATGCAAGTTGAGGGGGAAACCTTGGAATGTGATCTTCCAAGTCAAAAAATATTAAATTCGTATCCGTTGGATCAATTCCACCGATAGCTTTCAACAGTGCCTTCCGTTGCGTAGGAAAACTTTGAAGGACTTCGAGGGCTGACATCGCAGAAGGTGCTTGGGCCAAATCTTCAACAATGCTGTAGTTCTGGGTAGCATGAGCATGAGGATTGAAAGCCGATTTCCGAACGACGCCCTTTGGGGGGGGTCGAAGAACTGTGTCGAGGCTCGGTCGTTCGATATGAAGAGGACCATTGGTAGGTGGAGTCACGGGAGAGGGTTGTACCAATGAAGGAGGTAGATAATCAACCTTCTCTTTAGAGGGAGAATAATCTTTGGCTCGAGTAGTGAGTGAAACGTCGCTCTGCTTTGAATCGCCAGTACACATCAATACATAGGATGTAGTAGAAGATGAGGGTTGGTCATGAATCACCAACTGAGCCTGTTGTTGAGATATGAAGGGTTGGGACAAAATGGCCAGAGCAGGTGGTTTTGGAGCTCCTTGAAGGAACTTAGTGACTTCGACGCATCGTGGAAAATCCTTCGTGTAGTGATCATCACCACAGATAAGACAAGGGTATCGAGTTTTGCGCTTATCCCGATCGTCAATAGGGGTAGTTTTGGTTCGCTCTGCTTGAGAAGTATTTTTGTCCTCCTTATTCTTACCTCTTCCCTTTTTAGATTTTTTTTACCGGCTGGGGTAGATTGAACTGCATTTACCTTAGAAGTCTTGCCGGTGGGAGGGGCAGGAGATGGAGCATTTTGAACATTAGAATAAGTAGGTTCGGGGTTTGCGTTTGAGGCGGAATGTGGTTGGGCCTGGAAAGTGCCAATCACACCATCGACTGCATGCGAAGCAGCTGGAGTAGTTGAAGTGGCGGAAGTGGAAGGACGGGGTAAGTCAGGTAGTAAATCGTAAAGGGTACCCGTTTGTGAGTAAACGAGGTCAAGGTATTGAGCACGACTTATGGCCTTCTCTTCCGTGACTACTCCACCCATGGTGATGTCACGACCGATGTCATTCACAAATGATTTCATGAACCATTCTGCCAGCAACTAATTAGGGAGTTCGAGTTTAATGAGACGTCATCTCCGTCGCCACTCATGAATGTGATCGGATATATGAATGGCGTTGTTTTGTTTGAAAGAAGTCAAAATCTCGGTCCCCGTGTCATAAGGAATCGGTAATTAGTAGTGTGTGAGGAAATCCATAGCTAGGGTGTTGAAGTCAGAGAAGAAACCTCGTGGCAATTCTATATACCACTTCGCAGCAGAACCTGTGAGGGTTCGTTGAAAAAGACGTAAATGAATAGAGTCATCCATCAACAAGTTGGATGAACACCATAGGTGAAAAGTCATAACGTGATTGTTTGGGTCCTCTCCTGCTTTGCTGTCGAATTTAGGAATGTTCGATGGTAGCTTGGATGGTATAGCAGGCCATTGGGGAGAGTGACGAATTGGATCATTTAAAATCCTCGACAAATCCGGAAGATCCAAAGTGGCTATGAAGGGTAACTGTCGATTCACCTGCGGGTACTGGTGGCTTTGGGGAGGAAGCCCCATCGCCAAACTAGTAGGACCATAAGCAGTCTGCATATAATGTGAATACCCATGCAGATTCGGTGGTGGTTGGAGAGGATAGTAGCTCATAGGATTGTATCCTGGAATAGGGACTTGAGTTTGAGAAGTCGAGCCCCAAATAGGATTGAACGAACCTGGATATGGTTGGCCCATACTAGGGGGTATTACGGACGCAACTGGAAACTGCTGCCTTCCAGTCGATTGTGGAGGATGTTGTATCAACTGATTCCAATACTGGGCCAAGGATGGAGGTATGTTTTGACCATAAGGTGGGGTCGGTCCTCCCATCGAAGGTGGTGTTCCAATTGGGGGTAGCATTCCAATTGGGGTTTGTGTTCCAATTGGGATTTGTGTTCCAATAGGAATTTTCCCACTGAGAGGGGGTTGAGTCATACCACCTTGGTGAAATTGTCCACCGATGGGAATATGGTAATTTGGTGTGAATGACAGAATAGTGCCACTAGGATTAAGACTGCCAGTAGAATACGAAGAAAGTCCTCTAAAAGGAAATTGAGGGAGTGTTGGAATAAAACCAGGAAGAGAGTGCCCAGAAGAAGAAGGACCACCAGGAGAGCCAGATGGGGTTTGCGTAGGAGTGGGAATGGAAGCATTCAATGCATGGTATCCAAGTGCTAGTGTCAGAGTGACATTGGGCATAAGCGGTGTGCTGATGAGAGCGATACTAACCACAGTAAACCTGGTTGGAACATTCGTAGTATCTATGTGATGGGCCATTTCGATAGGGACGGTAAAGTGATAGGCGATAGTAAACGGTACTGTCTCTGGACTAGAGATTTTGGAAATAATAGGTGGGTTGATTTTGGAAATCACAGGTGAACCTGGACCAAAAAGGTCCCGTCGAAAAATTCCTGTAGACCAAAAAAGATCTTGGCCTTCGATGCTTGGAAAGGGTCCAACTGGTGATCCAAAAGATGTAACAACTAAGTCTCCAGAAGAATTCAGTCGCATAAACGGTCGCTCAGAATCAGGGTGAAGTTGAAAGTCCTCTCGAGTATTTGTAATTCGAAAATGTTCTAGAGAGTTAGTTCATTCCACTTGTGGCGTGGTGACGACTGGGACTTCACTTTGCTAAGGAGAGCCCTCAGGTGAACTTGTAGGCAAGAGTTGAGAACCTTCCAGATGCTTTGGAGATAAACCCTACATTCTACGTGAATGATGTGGAGGAGCTATTGTAAATGAGTGACAAACTTCACGAAGAAAATCGTATGGTCAACTTTTGTAAACAAACAACACGCGCTAGTAAACAAAATCTAGGAAGAAACACCAAGCAAACAAGACCTTCTAATTCTGAAGTCACTAGTTGGTGATGAAATCCAACGTCGCAACAATGAGACGAGAAGGGGTTGGGCTAGGGTGGAAAAGTTATGCTAACGATCTGCTTAACAGGCTTACACCCTGGTGCAAGCTCCCACATATAATCATGGGTATACCCTCCAAGGAGCCCGAGTGAGTTTGGCCAACGTCAATTCCAGGTACCGTGAAGACTTTCCCCTTCACAGTCACCTTGTGTAAGAACCTAGAAAGATAGGCCACTAAGGTTACCACCAACAATAATAAAGCCTGGGGGGACAGTCGATAGTCCGATCCAAATGCAAGGGCAGGGTATCTATCCCGAAATCAACTTAAAAGGCTTCTACTCATCATTGTGGGTATACCTCCAAGTGATCCTCGTAATACATGCAATATCTACACTGATATCAACAAAGCAGGGTGAGTAACTCTGTCAATATCAATGCAACCTCGTGTTTGACCCTTGTGTGAGAAGGGCTTCCCAAGACAAGATGTTGCAAATGGAATTTAACACTCCTTAACACAAGATGCTATTGTGTGTTTTGTGCTTTGGAGAGTGTATTTCTCTTCCTACTCCAAAGAGCTAGCCTAGCTAAATGTTGGTGTAATAGAGCCCTAGAAAAGAGTTACTAGGTAAATTTTACAATTGCGTAGTGTTATTAAGAGCTGTTGTTACTCAAAGGAAACAGAGATGAAACTGATGTTGTATGAGACTCCGACCCAACGATGCATGGATGAGAATGAAATATATCAATTTTCGTTCAATGAACCCTATGTATGGGAGAGAAAGAGAATTTTTCCGGATCAACCTTTGAACTACAAGACACAATTTCCTTTAAAATGCAATTCCAACAAATCACGCATCAATAACAATTCTCTATTGTTTCTTTTTCAATAATTTCAACAATGGATTTTCAATACTTTCGAAGATGAAAATGATTTTGAAAGAAAAATGTTTGTTCACTTTTCAAAAAGGACTTACACCATGATGGTGAGAGTGCAGAAAACCAAAAACTAATGAACAAGCAATAGATAAAAACCCAAACCAATCTTTCAATGGAAACAAAAGTAACAAGCAAACCAAACTAGTCTTTTCAATTGCATAAGAAAAGTGATCTTTCAAAGAATAAGGAAATGATAAAGACAAAGAAGCTCAACTTTCAACCAATCGCCGGTCCTTAACCAAACAAGCACACTCAGATTATGAAATCAGAGAGTATATCTTTGCTGAGAAAAGTCAAGAAAAAAGTGACAAGAAGAGCCTTTGAAATCCTAAGATTGTTCGTGCACAAAAACGAAGACAAGAAAAACATCAATCAATGGTCCAAGAAACTCTTTTGAGGCACCTACACTGATCTGGGCAGTTGAAGATGCAAAAAATCAAATACAAAATTTTGAAAAAGAGAGTTCGCAGGCTAGCAATATTACACAGTGCGAGAATAGGTCATTCTCACAGGTGGGATTTGAGCAGGGTGCGAGAACCTCGCATTGAACCTAAAAGTAGGGTGCGAACTCAGTATATTCTCGCAGGCCACTGTGGAGTGCAGTGCGAGAATGTATGAAACTAGTCAAATTTTTGGAAAAAGACACAAAATCTGAAGAGGCCTCTGGACCCAGAGGGTCTATCAGGGTATCCTGAAGGCTCAAAGATTGATATGAATGGAGAAAAGTAAGGCAAGAGAAAATGGCCAAGGAAAAATACCAAAAACCACAAAGAAAATGGGTTATTTCCCTAGCGGAGTCGCCAATTTTGTTATTGGACTAATCGATAGGTGTGGACACTAACAGACCTCCCTAGATCCACTGGATCTAGAACAAAATAGGACAGGACATGACTCTTTCCCTAAGTTATGACCATTGAATTAGCTAATAGGGAGGAACAAGTAACATACCTTTGTATCACTTCCTAGGGTCTCTGTTGCTCCCGCTTCGCTCCAGTTCTATCGTGAAGTCAAGACCAAGACAACACAAACCAACCAAAGTGAAGATTGCAAAATATATTCAACTGTCAACTTATGTGTATGATCAAGGAATTACACAATAAAGTGAGAATGACTTTATGGGTAAGGGACGTGCCACTGTATCATATTAATTGAAAGTAAAGATTACAACCTGATCGCCTTGATGTCACAAGCTTCCTTTCAGTGGCTCTTGGCTCCAACACACACACTTTCTCGATCCTTGTTTGAAGAAGATCAAATCCTCTTGATAGACTTGCTAGAGTCTCCAAGCTCCTGTTCAAGCTAAGTCCTTCACACAATTCTTTCACCAATTCTCCAATGAATGTTGCTTAACCTTTTCCATGAGAATTCCATCAATATATAGGAGAGAATGAGATGGTTACTTGGATAAGAATGATCTCACAATATTAGGGAATCCAGTACAAGGATAACCATTCGAATGCCAACCCATTCTTCTATAAGATTCCCTTCTAGAACCATCGAGAATTCATCTTTTTCCAAGCTTTAGAGAAGTTTCACACCCTAGCTATGTAGAACAGTGCGAGAAGTTCACACCCTAGCTTAAGGCAGCCTATGAGAATGGGTCATTCTCGTAGCCTGGGATACTAACAACCTGGGAACTCTCTTCAAAAGTGAGTTTTTTGGGAAGAGATGAGTGTCACTTTTCTCAGGAGAAAGTTCTTATGAGGAGCCTAAGTAAACCATCATCAATACACCATCAAGATTGACCAAAATCATGGGAACACCAATGGGTCAAGTTGACATCCAGAGGTGGATGATATCCATATAAGGTATGTCTTGGTATACTTAAATTGTAGTGAGGGGGAATCTAGAAAAGGATTCCCTTGACCACAAGGTATGCTGATCAAGACTAGTTGGAAGTCAGATTGGTTGTTTTGTTACCTTGGGCATTTTCAAAATTTCCCAGACTGTATTTATGAGTTGGGAATTTTTTTTATAGAAGTTGAGAAAATATTTTTTTATTGCTAGTTGTTATCGTGTAGAAAGGGAAACCTAGTTATGATTATTTCTGTTAAACTTTCCATGTGGATATCATGTGAATGATTTCAAGCTCTCAACAGAGAGGGAAGATCAATGTTGAGTATCTCTATGAGACTTGTCATAAAATTGGAAGTAAGATCCTTGGGAGAAGGATATGGAAGTATGATATGTCCATGTGTATGAATGACATGGAAAAGGTGCAAGAAATGAGCTTTCATGATGGATTTTTAGCTATGTTTGTATATGCTTGAGTACATGGATTTAATGCATTATAAGTTTGTTTGATATGAAGACTGATATTAAGACCAAATAGATATGAATGAATGATATTAAATGTGAAAGTGATGCACATGTATGATGTAATAGTAAATGAACAAGGAATCTATGTTTTCATGATAAACGACAACATGATTATGCATGGGGTTAAGTGTATCATGGATGTAAGTTAAAAAAACAAGGAACATGCGTAGATAAATAATCGGGATGAACATGACTCAAGGTTGAACAAGGAATATGCATAGATAAGGAATATTTGGTAAACAAATGAAATGATAAAGATGAACATGACTCAATGTTGAGGCCATCACAGATAGTGATGGATATGCAATAAGGAAGTTGCATGCTAAAGGAGTTCCCTGTGGAGGAACTGTGTAAAGAATCTTTTGGGAGAACAGAGTCACAACCTTAATGACTGTTGAATAATTGAGCAGTGGGTTGCAAGCATATATATATATTGCAGAAGAAAAGAAGGGAAAAGGGGGAATACTTTTCTCACTTAAAAAACTCTAAATTTCTTAACAGAGTTATAGTCCCTAAAAGAACAGCTGTGAAAACAAGTACAACTGGTAAAAGGAAAATAAAACAATGAGTATGTTTAAATGAATAGGCTTGGTTGAGTCATGTTAAGTAAAGGTAGTGAGGCCTTGGAATAACTCAGTTGGACTGAAAATCCTAGGTTGTGTAGAAGGAGTTGGAAAAAGGGAAGATACCTTAACACCTTTCTTGCTATGTATTATGTTTTCTCTAGGATGAGAAATTGGTGTGCTGATGAAAGTAAATATATTGACACCATATCAATGATGGTTTTATGACTATAGAAAAAATTGATAATGGTTTGTGTTGGACTCATGAAAAACGTTAAGGATAATGTGATGAAATGCATATAGATATTCTAGGACATATCTGAAAATGTTTTATTTATTTGAATGCTATGATACATGCATTTTTATTTTACATGACGACTAATATATTTGTGATGTATGTCATGTGTAGAAATAAACTGGAGTTGTTGGGAAAGACAATTACCTATGATGGACAACCTCAAATAGAGGATGAATAGAAGAAGGTTGTTGCTGAAATTTGTTGAAAGGACTTTAAAAGTCTCGATAAAGCACCACTAATGAGGCAATATCAGAAAGGGTGCTGGCAACCAGAACAGGTATAAAAAATTTCATGCCTTTGTGGCATAAGGTATGGAGGTATTTTGTAAGAATCCCCTCTGAAGTATTTTAATTTCTTGCTAATATGCAAATAATTTTGAGTGGATATTGTATGCCATTGCTACCCAAGAAGGGTAAGATTCAGGAAAGAAGAATCTGAATAATAGAGAGAGGAAGTGTTTTACAATAAAAAATGATTTATAATCCTTGCAATAAAATGCATAAGGAGTACCATGGGTACAATGACCAATATAGGGAGATTGGGAATAAAGGTGCTCATAGTTAGCACATTGCATGGAATGCATTGAGGAAATGCATGCTTGCATAAGAGGGAAGACAATGGATTTTCCATTGAGGAAGGAGGACCTTCCAATACTCCACTTGAATTGTGAAGTTATTAAAGAAAATAAAATTTGGGTGGCCATGAGTGTTGGCACCTTGGTTACTTATGAAGGAAGAATGCTTGGGTGCATTCAAGAGAAAATTTTAGTTTCATATATGTTGATTTGGGATTATGATTAGCCTGTAGAAGGAAGCATAGTCCTGTTGTAAGAGTGAATGAGAATGATTAAACCTTATGGTGAAGAGGTTGGTTGATATCCAACACACCATGAAAAAGTGCTTTCCATAAGTGTAGAAAACTTGAACCCAATGTAAGGGTACATTGAGTATGAATGTGGCCATGAATATTGACACATTGATTAAAGTCATTTGATATTTGAATTGCATCTAGAAAATTTGGTATGTTGAAAGGATGCATGCATAAATAATGATATTTCCTTTTACTTTTTACCATTGAATAGATGAAAATGTCTTGGATTGTTAGTATGAACAATTATGAAAATATAATGTGAATTAGAGCTAAAAAATTGTTTTGCAGAGGAATGTTGAAATTGTAGAAAGAAAGGGTCTTGGATATGGCAGTGTTGTAAGCCCATAAGGAAGACCAATTTCTTGTTGAACCAAACTTCTATGGGAAGAATAAAAAAATCCCATACTTGTGAATCTAGTTCTTGTGTGGAACACATATGAAAATAAATGTGGAATTTGGAAATCCGCAGGTGACAAATTTGCAAGAAAAAACTGAATTTGAAATTGATGATAATATCTCATAATTTTTGTATATATGTGATACAAGTGAGACAAAAAACATCTATCTAGGGAGGACAAATGAAGGTTGTCAAATCTGGAAAGCATGAAAAAGGATACTATAGAGACATGAGAACCCTGTGGTAATCCATGGTTGCCCCAAAATATGTTGTGTTGTGGTAACACAAGACAAAGGGATGCCTTGGCAGAGCAAGTCAGAGGGATGCCTCAATTGCAAGGCTCAATGAAGTCTTTATAAGTCTTGCTATGTGAGAAATCTTTGGCAAGGAAAGATGGATCTCCCAAGGGACTATATAGCAGAGAAGGGTATACCTGATCCTGGGCCTGGAGGGTGAGTGACCACAAGGAAGATGAGACTTTGATAATTTTTATAAACTATTGATTGGGATCATGCACACAATGGGTATGTCAAGGAAAAACAGTGAGCTAAGATAACAATACAACCACATGGATGAAAATCCACGAACTACATAGATAATTATTGTGTCGGATTATGAAAATTTTCCTCTTGAATTGTGAACAACAGTAAGACATTTTCGCATGAAATTATGATTAATATGCTTTTCCAAAATTATTGAAGGTACGTGATGAAGGCCAAGGGTATGGAAATGACATGACCAAAAAAAAAGGATCAATATTTCTGATGCAACTGAATGAAAAAGGCATGGAAGGTTTTACTGAGAAAGAACATTGAGGACAATGTTCCTTTGAAGGGGGAGGGGATTGTAATACCCCTGTTTCCCCAGGTTGTAATTAATCATTACATATGATTAACATGCTATGGCATGTGAATAATGTAAATGTATTATTATTTTTTACATTTCCAACAACTGACTAGGGGGGTGAAGCCCCTAAGTACTAGCCATGATATCACTAGAGGGAAGGGTGAAGAAACTATAGAGAGGGTTCATTATGTCAAAATGACCCAATTCTCTTTGCTGAAATAATAAGCCTCATATTGATCCGAAGGAAAAATCAGTTAATAAGAAAAGGACTAGTGGTTGAAAAATAAACTACCCCATTGAATGGAAGCATGGAGAGTCTGTCTGAGAAGACATAAAACTATCACCCCAAAGTATGACATAGTGCAGTCATCCTGCCGATCTATATTGACCCGAGTTCCTTTTGGTAGAAGTAATAGGACAGGTCCAGAACCTTCCTGTAGGAGGGGGGGAAAGCACTTGATAAAGAATAAGAGATGGAGGAATGGGTTAGAGGATGATTCAAAAAGAAGAAGAGCATGTGAGGCTCTCCAATTCATAAGAAGAATTGAAATATTAAGTTGTTATGGTTACAAGAAATAACTAGAGGAGGAATTCGGTCTATGAGGAAGAGAATTATTGAAAGGAATGCACGAGCGCATGAAATAGAAATATCAAAGAACTTGTGGAAGAGTTTTTAACTAGAGAATAGAAGACCTGAATCCAAAACTAGATTAAAAGAGGGTCACGAGCTTGGTGTTGGCTGGAAAGAAACTAGTGTTGGAAGGATAGGGCATCGAGGGACATTATAGCTGTGAAGGGACTCTCTTGCATAGAGGAAATTTGGCTGGGAAGGCATCTGATAAACCATGTGGAGGTCCTGAGCTCAATGGGGAAAAAGGGAGACTTATGCTTCTCCCAGAGAGGAGGAGAGTAACCTCCCCGATACCGTTCTTGAATTTTTAAAGGGAACCCAAAAAATCCAACATGAGATAAGAGGGTTGCGAGCTTGATGTTGGGGAAACATATGATAAATCTCGAAGAGGCTGTGATAGTGAGAGAATTTATCAGAGATGAAGGTAATGATATTGATGCTAAGGAAGAATCTGATAAACATCATAGAGGTTTTGACAGAGAAAGGATCTTTGAGAATTTGCAAAATACTTGAGGAAAACAGAGAAGTTTCCCTAGTGATATCATGGCTTGGCATGGGGGTGGCTAGAGTGATAAGAATGAATGCCTTTGAGCCTATGGTTGGGTGGAAAGGAGAACATGTATATTCATTTGGTCAGTTATCAACTGTAATAGATAAGTATTTTGTACCCTTTATAATTGAATTGTAGTTTAAGGTTGAGTTGTATGTGAGTGTTTCAGAGATGTGCATGTTTGCTTGATTACTAGACTAGTTGTTATATTGCATGTTTGTGTATTTAATAAAGTAAGGAACTATATGGTTTGATGGTTGTGTATTTTTTCCATGTTCGATGGTTCCTTGCCACATTTTGTTGCATGCTTCCTATGCCCTTTCTATGTGGTGGGTAGTGGCAATCTGCTCAACACCCCACAATCCACTACACATGACTCAAAATAACCATTGGTTCCCCAGTTTATTTTCCATTGTGGCTTGGTTAGCTCGGTTGTTTCCATACGGTGACCATGCTATTTCTAATGGCATTCTTGACCATTTCAATATGAAAAAGATGGTGTAACACTTACTTAATAGTGTATTCATTTCGTGTAATTGCAGGTTGTTGTTGTGGTGGATCAAGTTCCTTCTACATACAACAAGGTAACTATTTTGAGTAATGGGAACAAATTAGAGACAAAGATTCCTTTGAAACTAATAAAATATTTTTACACCCTTCAAAATATTTTTCCTGTTAAAAAAAGTTCCTTTAAGCATCGACTCTCATATGTAATGTGTTTGGTAACAAATATTATTTTTTCTATGTGAAGAAAAAAATAATGATATATGCTTGTTATCTTGTTCATATAGTCCAAAATTTTCATCTTTAAAATTTTTGTTGTACATCCCTCAAGATCTGAATGATTGAGTAAAGTGTGAGCATTATATTCAATTGCATTTAATAATACTCATATAATAGTTGTTGAACACACATCCCTAATCAACCTCATAATGGTGATCCTTATTGATGTTCACATTCCACTATTGATGAAAATATTATTGAAAGATTGTAACACACCCGACCCCTAGGTGCTCTTTCAAGGGGTGGGGCATCAAAATTTTGTTTCTCTTAACTCTCTCTAGGTTCCCCTTTCACCAAAGTGCAGGTTCTTCCAAAACCCATGGGTTCTTTTCTATCCCCTTTGAAGGATTTGAGCAACAAACGCTAGCTTTCCATGATAGGCCCCTTCCTTCATATGACCTCGAGCTGTAACCCGATGCTTACTCAAAGGGTGCTTCAGAACTTTGGGCTTCAGGCAGTTTCACTTCACCACTCACCAATTCTTTCGAACTCTGAACTGGCGAAGTTCTGAAATGGTAGAAGAGGGATCGATGGTCCCTTATCCCTTTCCAGATCAATGAACCACTGAAACTTCAGGCTCAGGTGCTTCAACGATTTCCAAAACACCTCCCCTCAAGTCTTCCAGAGTTTCAATTATCTAGAATGCGCGATCTTACGTAACGCGTCCACCGAGCATCAATGGTTCTGATTTACTTCAAGACTCTGCACTTCGGTGAATTCCCAAGCACTCACAACCACAAAACTCTCAAGTGAAAACCTTCTAGAGTATCAGATTTTCTGACACCTATCCTCTAATATTGACGACTCAGGTGGACTCTGACCTCTGGGCTTTGGGGGTTCTTGTTCCACTTTTCTCTAAAGTGGCTATACTCTGAAGTAACATATTGACCGCCACACATCCCTAAATGATGGATGGTTGAGATCCTCTCTGTTACTATGAGCTTTGGGGATTTTCAAAGCACCAAGATTCAAATCCTTGGGAGTGGCTCTCCTCTGGATTTAATTATATACTGACACACATCCTGGTTTATGGACGGTTTAGATCTCCTCCATTTCCTTGCGACTTTGGGAGTATTCAACCTTTTACACCTTCTTCCTTCTGGTGTGTTAAACCTACAGAGTGTAGGATCTGGTGCCACATGTCCTTTATTATCAATGGTCATGAGGTCGCCATACCTGGCAACGTCAACACTTGACACGCGGGACCCATGTTCTCTCGACATGATACATGCATCCCCATGATCAAATGGTGAAGAGGGGTCCTGAGGGATTCTTAGATCCATGATCCCCAATACTTTGTGACTCCAACGTTTAGGGGGTCTTGATGTTACAACACATTTGTCCTTTCGAAGCGGTCAACATTAGGCAGACTACATCGCAGATCTGACGGTCGAGATAGCTCCCAGGAATCCTCAGATCTATAACCTAGATTAACTTTGGGAATTTGGGGTATTCACCTCCTATACGACGAATATACCCAATTCATCGAACTCATGAAGTCCGACAGGCTTGAAGGATTAACATTCGCATCCCTTCTCCAGATCCGTCGATCGTGAAGTGCTTCGACTCCTCCTGACCTAGTCTCATCCATTCGTCTTCCAAACGAAAGGATCTTCTCTTTCAAGACTTGAATCTCACTATCCTTCCTGATATTTGTCATCCCTAAAATACATAGGCACTTTGTGATGTTTCTCCTGAAATTATCACTTAGAGGTATCCTTCTGTGCACCCCTTGCGCTCATTCATCAACTCTAGAACTTAATAGGTTCTTGATCTCTTCCCACCTTTTAGAGACTTTGTGCATACTTGCACTACCTCTCATGATATTAACAGACTCATTCCTTCAGAATGATTGAGAGTGTTGACATGCACACGTGAGGCTATGCCCAAGGTCAACAAATTCACGGTTCATTTTTTTTAACTTGAGCTGCCACGAGGCTCGAGCATTTACATATACAAACCATATAGTTCCTTACTTTCTTAAATACACAATCATACAAAGATAGAGGGATACAGGCTAATCATCAAGAAAACATACACATCCTTGCAACATTCATAGGATATCCAACTTTAATTCACAGTTACAACTCAATTACATAGGATATGAGAATACTTACATATGACAGGTTGTAGACAACTAACTGACTGTGGGTGTTCCCCTTTTGACCCAACCATAGGTTCAAAGGAATTCATTCTTAGTTCTCTGGCCACCCCCATGCCAAGCCATGATATCATCAGGGAATGTATGCCAGTTCTCACGATCCTCTCTCTTTCACCTCTTCTGCAATGTTTATCAGATGCTTCCTCAACATCAAGCTTGTGACCTTCTCCTCAGGTTCCATTCTCTGCATACTCTCAGACATTTCTCTCTCTATCACGACCTCAGTGATATTTATCAGATGCTTCCTTAGCATCAAGCTCACGACCTTCTATTCATTCTCAGCTGGAGATATTCTCACATTATCCACTCTTCTCTTTATTCCCTTTTGTTCCTTGCACACACATCCCTCCTATCATGTTCCTTCTATCAGAAGGAAACCCAGGTCAGTCTGGGTCTGCAGGACCTTGTGGTACTTCGGCCCGATCTTATGTAGCTAGACCATGCTTCCATTCATGGGGTAGTTGATGGTTCAACCACTAGTCATTTTCTTATTAACTGATCTCTTATAGTTTTCACATTCTTTCCTCTAGTGATATCATGGCTAGTACTTTCAAGGCTTCACCCCCATAGTTAGTTATTTGGCAATTAAACAATAATATATTTACATTGTTCCCATGCCACAACATGGTAATCCCAAATAAATGATTAATTACAAGTTGGGGGAAACATGGGTGTTACAATCCCCCCCCCCTTAAAAGGAACATCGTCCTCGATGCTCTTTCTTAGTATCACCTGTGATGCCTTTCTCATTTAGCTATTTTAGAAGTCTTGACCCTCTCTCAGCGTCAAGTAGTTTTCAAACTCTTGGCCTTCTTCACCCACCTTAAAATATTCTTGGACAAAAATCACATTAATCATAGTCTCATGTGAAAACATTTTACTGTTGTTCAAAATTCAAGAGGAAAATTTCCTAATCTAGCACAATACTCATCTATGTAGTTTGTGGATTTGTATCCACATGGTTGTATTTTTATCCTGGTTCACTGTTTTTTCCTTGACATACCCATTGTGTACATGATCCCAATAAATAGTTTACAAGAACTATCAGAGTCTCCTCTTCCTTGCGGTCACTCACCCTTTGGGCCCAGGCTCAGGCATCCTCTTCTCTACTATGTAGTTCCTTGGGTAATCCACCTTGCCTTGCCAAGGATTTCTCACACAAGAAGAGTTCTAGAGACTTCATTGAGACTTACAGTCGAGGTGTCCATCATACTTTCTCTTTCGAGGCATCCATCCATCTTGTGTTACCTCAACACAACATATTTCAGGCGATCATGGCTTACCACAGGGTTCTCATGGCTCAATAGTAGCCATTTTTCATGATTTTTAGCTGGATAACCTTCATCCATCCTTTCTAGAAAAATATTTTCTTCTCACCTGTATCACAGGCATACAAAATTCATGAGACATCATCACAATTCTAAATTTCATAATTTTATTGCAAATCTTTCACCCACAAATTTTCCAATTTATTCATTTATATTCAGATCTGTTATGCACAGAACCAGATTCACAAGCATGGGAATTTCCTCCCCATAGCAGTTTATCTTAGCAGGTAATCAGTCTTCCTTATTGTCTTACAAAATTTTCATATCCAAGACTCTTTCTTCTTGCAAGTCAACTTTCCTCATCCAAACAAATTGTTAGTTTTGCATGTACATATATTTTCACTGTACCTTTATAACATCATCACAAACAATTCTTAAATTGTGCATGCTAACATTCAAATCACTTTTATCTATTCGACGATCCAGAGAAAAAGGAAATTTCATTCCTTACACATGCATCAGTTCAATATATCAACTTTTCAAAATGAAATTCAGATATCAATTAACTTTAATGAATGTGACAACATTCGTGGCCACATTCATACCCAATGCACCCTTGCATCGATTTTGGGTTATAAATTTTCAGGTTAAGAACTCTTGCCAAGGTCTGTTTGAATTCAACCAACTTATTACCATATGGATTCTTTGTCCATATTTATTATTTTAGCAGAATCATGTTTTCTTCTCTGAATCGATCACAACCCTAAAATCGTCATTCATGAAACTCTAGGTTTCACATGAATGCCTTTAAGAAATCCTTTGACATCCATATAGTGTACGTAAAATTTTTGGAAGGTCCTCCTTCCTCAATGGAAGGTTCATTTTATTCCTTTCATGCAAACATGCACTTACTCAAAGCAATTCCATGCAATGTGCTAGCTATGAGCACCTTTATTCCCATAGAAGCAGTCCTCGTGACCACAGTCTAACGCAAAGTGTTAAACTCTATATTCCTTCAATAGAATGAATGGACTCTGTTTTATCTCCATGTGATCGAGAGTTGTGACCTCATCTCTATTCTTTTTAGGCTCTATCCTTTCAGCTCCCATGTCTAGGCGCTATGATCCTGGCTAAACCCCTTGTTTGCAAATCGACGGTGCAGATCCGTCTTCCCCCAGATCTAATGGCTGCAAGGGATTACAGAACCTTAACTAGCTCATGGTTTAATTCTCCTTTCGATCTCTGCAATGAATACAGGTTGTTCGATCTATGATTAGATCCCAAGATCAAAACCATGCTATATTTAATTTAAATTATGGGTACATGTCTCGACGTTAACCCATGTGCATATGAAATATCCCCAATGATCATGGGTTTTCGATCAATTTCAATCCACATGATTTCTAGATAATAATAATTCCAACACATAAGCGTTTGACCAAGAATTTAGGTTGATACAACACTTCGATGTGTTAAATTTAACCATAGAACCCAATCAAGTACGAGTTTTATGCGACATTAACATGTGGGTTCCTTGTAGGTTCGCCCACTGATCATTCACAAATCAAAATTTCATAGCGATTGCAGAATCCCAATATGCTCGCTCTTTATCAGATATTTCAATCTCCGCAATTTGAAAAGTGCTTGCCCGACTCTTTTAATCATGGTCGTTGATTCTCCACCCCAACGAGATCAATGATGTTGGTTGATTGCGAGCCATGAACTAGCATGTCCGTAAATTTTTCCTTCACACTCTGCAATGATTCCCAACCATCGATCTCTATTCATAGATCAACGGTTCATGGTGATTGCGGGGCCCAATCTGGAAAGTGTTTTCCCGAATATGTCTAATTGTGGTCGTTGATCTTCCACCCTGACGATATCAATGAGGTTGGTTGATTGCAGGCCATGAACTAGCACGTCCGTTAGTTTCACCTTCACGCTCTGCAATGATCCACGACCATAGATCTAATCAAATGACTGGTGTTTGATCCATTAGCTCCAATGGATAGTGAAGTCAATTTGACAACTGCGATCAGTCTTCCCTCCAAGGAGCAACTCACATTCATCTCCTCTGTGAGGTTCTTGAGTATCCTGATTCGGTCATGTTTTTCTTCCTGAATCATACTCTACTTGGGTATCCGAGGCATACAACTGCCTTTTCTTAACATGGCTTCAAACAAGCCTATTCAATCAACCATACTCATTTATTCATTCATTAGTCTTCTATTCATTACATGATGCTTTCAAAATGTAATCCATTATTCATATATATATAAGATTGTATCTCACTGCTTAGTTTCTCGGCAGTTATTAAGGTTGTGACTTTGAGCTCCTGACATAGTTTTCACACAGTACTTCCACATGGAACTCCCTCAGCATGCAACTTCCTCATTGCACGTCCATCACTATCTATGATGGCCTTGAGTTAGCTTTAGCTGTTTACCAAATATTCCATAAGGAATATAAACATGTATCTTTGTCATGCACCCAAATTATGTATCCATACATATTCTGGTTTTGTTAACTTACATCCATGATGTACTTAACCATATTCATAATCAAAAGTCTTTGTGTAGCTTCCATGGGAATATTTCACAACCTACATACATCTCTATTCTAAAATTATTCAATTCATGATTGTTCAAAGTCATTCTCATGTGACCCTCAAAGGCATAATCATTTGCCTCTTATCATGAAAACAGAGAATCCTCGCTCATTTATTCTCTCATATATTTATATTATTCTTTCCTAAGGGAATCGAATACACCCACCTCAAGCTGCCACTCAAACAAAACTTCTATGACTCTTTAAAGAAGAGTAAACCATGCAACCATGGTATTCATTCAATTTTGGGAAGTGAAATGCTTGTCTCTCATTTCACTCATTTAGGTAGTCACCTAGCGCATTTAGTGTACCTATACTCTTACATCATACATGTGMATCACTTTCACATTTAATATCATTCATACCTAACTGGTATTACTATCAAGATTCATATCAAGARTCTTCATAATGCATTAAATCCACACACTCAAGCATAAACATACACAGTCTAGACATTCATCATGCAAGCTCATTGCTTGCACCTTTTTCCATGTCATTCACACACATGTACATATCATACTTCTATATCTTTCTCCCAATTATCTTYAAATCATTCTTATGATAAGTCTCATAGGAATACTCAACAYTGAGCTCCCCTCTCAGCTGATAGATTGCGATCATATTATTCTCGTAAGTATGTATGCACATGTTTGTGTATATGCAGGTGCATCTCTTGCACCTCTTTATTCAACCTGATAATTTAGTTTTATCATTAGTGTTCTTTAGTTAAATATTATGGTCACTTACATAACTAATCTCACAGTCATACTCCTATTGATGTTTCCCTCTCTTCATAATAACCAACAAAGGTTACTTTTCTCTCTTCTGTACGATAACAACTAGCAAGAAAACTCTCTTGCCTTAATTTCCGTAGATCATTACCCAACTTATAAATACAATATGGGAAATTAAAACCATGCCCAAGGTAATAGGGCAGCCAATCTAGCTTCCAACTATATCTATATGGCTACCATCCACCACTGGATGTCAAATCTGACCCATTGGGCTTCTAGAAGTGCCCCAACAATTCCTTTACCACATTCAGGATCAACATTTAGTCAAACATTTTATCTTAATTATAACAATTTAATGTCTAATATAATTTGTACTATTCCCTTAAATCCCAAATGAAAATTTTCGAATTATTTTACTTACTAAGTATCCTAGTTCATAAATCCAGAGTATATTTAGGTCAAGATCAGTCTTAACCATTACACCTAGAATTCTTCGTTCTGTTCATAAATAGTTAGGGACAGAGGCCACTCTCCTCCTCCCACAAGAACTCTGGCATATTAGTTTCCTATCCACCAAGCAAGGAAGGCTTCTGTGATTTCTCACTCAATCACTCTATATTTCTACATCTCCATTTATCAACTTGATTAGAAAAACCTTGTCCAACAATTCCTCTACCCAGAAAAAAATTAATTTCTCAGTTCCCTTCGAAACCCGAGAGCTGCGCATGATCTCCCTTCTCAGAGAATGGTCACCAGACTCATTCCTCTGATTGTGAGGGATTATACACATATACAAGGTTTAACCCTTCATTAAAGAAGTAATTATTACTGCTACAGATCCTTTCCATCCGTTCAGATTGCTATTTTAGTTTAAATATTAGTGTTCTTCAACATAATCCCATCCCTGTAGGATTGGCCATCATTTCTGAAAAGAACTAGTAGGCTTCCTTTGCCATAAACTAGCATGATTCGAAGTCGTTGGGGTAGAACCCCAACTAAATTTTTAAATCTGCATCCTTCTACTCAAGGAATTTATGTAGAAAAAATTATGATTGGCAGTAATATTCTCCACATGCTCATCCTAGCCTTGGTAACCCAATATTATGTCTGTACAACATCGCATATGATTGCAAAGAGAAGTCAATTTCTTCATTTGGAAACATTAGCAACATACCATGCAAATTTCCAAAACATCTATCAACAATAAAAGATTTCTTTCCTCTCTTCAATAGAGGTTTACTAAGCTTCTCAGGAATGGGGTAAGATAGGGTGTTACCCCTTAAAGTCCTCCAAAAATATTCCCATATGATTCGTACATGAGCCCAAGCAAGCCAAGTGTTGTTTCCATTCTCCGATACCAATTTATAACACACCTGACCCCTAGGTTCTCTTTCAAGGGGTGGACCATCAAAATTTTATTTTCCTTAACTCTCTCTAGGTTCCCCTTTCACCAAAGTGCAGGTTCTTCCAAAACTCGCGAGCTCTTTCCTTGCCCCTTTGAAGGATTTGAGTAGCAGGTGCTAGCTTTCCATGGTAGGCCCATTCATTCATATGACCTTGGGATGTGACCCAACACCTACTCAAAGGGTGCTTCGAAACTTCGGGCTTTGGGAGGTTTCACGTCACCACTCACCAATTCTTCCGAACTCCGAACTGGCGAAATTATGAAATGATGAGAGAGGGATCGACGGTCCCTTCTCCCTTTCTATATCAATGGCCCACTGAAGCTTTGGGCTCAAACTCTTCGACGAGTTTGAAAACACCTCCCATCGAGTCTTCCGGAGTGCCAAGTCTCTGGACTACGTGATCTTATGCCACATGTCAACCGAACATCAATGATTTTGATTTACTTTGGGACTTTGCACTTCAGAGAATTCCCAAGCACTCACAACCATAAACCTTCGAAGTGCAAACCTTCCAGAGTATCATATATTCTAACACCTGTCCTCTAAGATCAATGGCTCAGGTGGACTCTGTCCTCCGGGCTTCAGGGGTTATTGTTCCACTTTTCTCTGAAGTGGCTATCCTCTGAAGTAACAGATTGCCTTCCACGTGTCCCTAAATGACGAATGTTTGAGATCCTCTTCATTACTCCGATCTTCGAGGTTTTTTGAAGAACCAAGATTCAGATCCTTCGGAGTGGCTCTCCTCTAGAGTTAACGATATACTCACACACATCTCGGTTGATGGACAGTTCAGATCTCCTCCATCTCCCTACAACTTCGAAAGTCTTTAAAATTTTACACCTGCTTCCTTCCGGTGTGTTAAAACTCCAGAGTGAAGGATCTGGTGCCGTGTGTCCTTTATTATCAATGGTCACAAGGATGCCATACCTAGAAATGTCGTCACCCAACACGCGGGCCACCATGTGCTCTTCACATGATATACGTGTCCCCATGATCGAACGATCAAGAGGGGTCCCGAGGGATCCTTAGATCCACGGTCCCCAATACTTCGCGACTGCGGCCTTCAGGGGGTCTTTCCATTACAACACCTCTGCCCTTCTGAAGAGGTCAATGCCAGGAGGACTACATCATGGACCGATGGTTAGGATATCTTCTGGGAGTCCTCGGATCTACATCCCATATTAACTTCGAGACTTCGGGGGATTCACCTCCTGTATGATGAATATACCCAATTATCCAGACTCGCAAAGTCCTACAGGCTCGAAGGATTAACATCTACATCCCTTCTCCAGATCCGACGATCATGAAGAGCTTCAGCGCCTCTCAAACTAGTCTCATCCATTCATCTTCTAAATGAAAGGATCTTCCCTTTTGAGACTTGAATCTCACTATCCTTCCTGAGCTTTATCATCCCTAAAATACTTAGGTACTTTGCGCTATTCCTCATGAAATTAACACTTAGAGAGATCCTTCCACGCACCAATTGTGCTCATTCATCAACTCTAGAACTTAAGAGGTTCTCGGTCTCTTCCTGCCTCGCAGAGACTTTATGCATACCTACACTACCTCTCCTGAGGTTAACAGACTCATTCCTTCATAACAACTGGGAGTGTCGGCATGCACACGTGAGGCTATGCCCAATGTAAACAAATTCAAAGTTCATTTGTTTTAACTTGAGCCACCATGGGGCTCGAGAATTTACATATACAAACCATATAGTTCCTTGCTTAAATACACAATCAAACAAAGATAGAGGGATACTGTCTAATCATCAAGAAAACATACACATCCCTCACATCCCTACAACATTCATAGGATATCCAAATTTAATTCATAGTTACAGCTCAATTACATAGGATATGAGAATCTTATCTATTACAGGTTGTAGCCAACTAACTGATTGTGGGTGTTCGCCTTTCCACCCAACCATAGTCTCTGAGGCATGCATTATTAGCACTCTGGCCACCCCCATGCCAAGCCATTCTATCACCAGGGAATTTATGCCAGTTCTCATGATCCTCTCTCTTTCACCTCTTCTACGAGGTTTATCTGATGCTTCCTCAACATCAAGCTCACAACCTTCTGCTCAGGTTCTGTTCTCTGCATACTCTCAGATATTTCTCTCTATGTCACGACCTCAATGAGATTTATCATATGCTTCCTCGGCATCAGGCTTGTGGCCTTCTATTCATTCTCAGCTGAAGATCTTCTCGCATTCTTCACTCTTCTCTTTATTTCCTTATGTGCCTTGCATGCACATCCCTCCTATCATGTTCCTTCTGTTAAAAGGAAAAATGTGTCAATCTGGGTCTATAGGATCATGCAGTACTTCAAGATGACCTTTTGCAGCTAGACCATGCTTCCAGTCATGGGGTAGTTGATGGTTCAAACATTAATCCTTTTCTTATTAACTGATCTCTTATATTTTTCACATTCTTTCCTCTAGTGATATCATGGCTAGTACTTTCAAGGCTTCACCACCACAGCCAGTTATTTGGAAATTAAACAATATTACATCTACACTGTTTCCATGCCACATCATGGTAATCCCAAACAAATTATTAATTATAAGTTGGGGGAAATAGGGGTGTTACACAGATACCAAGGGTAGGTACTAGCCACTATGTGGTTTATGCACTTGCTGAATCAACGAACTAATAGAAAAAACATTGTAAAACAATTTTATGACTAATAACATTAAAATCAATTTAAAACAATTTCATTATTTCTTGCCTTGCATCAAGGAAGTAAAACTCAAAATTGATTTAATATGATTATCACTATCGAGGAGGCTATGACTATCGCTATAACTAAAAAAGTGTCTTTAAGTAATGATTCTTGAGAAGAGTGAGAAATAATTTATAGAGGGTTAGGTTCATGAGGATATAAGGGTAGAAAGGAAATGATTGCGAGGGTGATTAAAGGAGGATCCATGATGGACGAGGATAAATTTGTAGTAGGTTTAGATTGAAGAGGGTTCAATGGAGAAACAATTTCTATTTGATTTGGATTTGAAAGATGTTTTCCTTTTTGAAGAACACATTTTGATGAGACATGGTTGTTGTCCATATTCTAATGTAAGAATTCATGACAATAAATAAATCTTGTCATGATTATTTCCATATTCATGACATGATTTACACTTGAAGGGGAGTTTCTCATAGTCTAAAGTTTATATACATGTAAAATAATCAAGGCTGAGAATTATATCCCCGGGATGAAATCACATGGATTCCAAAAATGGAATTGGAATAAATTTACTAATATTTTTTTATGATATTACTACCAATATTGTGAGCAAATATTTCACTTTTTATTTCTTACTAGAGACACTTGACACAAAAGTTCCACTATTTTATCAATGGTCAAATTTGTCCCACCAATCCAATTGTTCATTATGGAACCTCTGCAATCCCTTCTCACCATCATTTTGAACCCTACGATTGCATATCATTTAAATTACAATGGGGGAGGCCACATCACCTCAATTTTGGGCATCAATTTCCTCCAACCATTGATTTGTTTTACCCTCAATCAATGTTCCTCACTACTCTCGGTCATTACATAGACATTTTTTTGGACGGGACCATCCAAGGTCAAACATGAGACGCAAAAAATTAATTGACCCAGGTAAATGAAAAAACTATAATCGGGTGTAATTTACTTTAAGATCCATTTAATGACCATCTTTGTGAGGCTTCCCCAGTTTCCTTATAAATTCAAGTGGTAGAGACCCTGGAAAAAGCGTACATGATTTTATTTTGTGAATGTGTGCTCTAAGGTTCATTTTCCAATTACAGTTACAACTTTGGTTGTGTAATTTCTTTTAAAACACATACAAGGTTGTAAAACATGGCCTCCATGAAC
>ML786016.1:375355-390124 GCA_009831015.1 Picea engelmannii | reverse complement strand
CAAATTACGTTAAATCCAAAACTCAATCCCCAATCTCAACTTTACACATAAGCAATGAGGCCAAGAAAAAGGTGACCCCTGTGAGTTGTAAAAGTGATGACGTCAGAAAAGTAAAGTGACTTCGTATGAGTGATGAGGTCAGTTGTATGAGCTATAAGGTCAAGAATAATCAATGAGCAACGTGGTCAAGAATAATCAACAACAGGTTGGAAAATAGCATTCAAATGGGTCCCAGGGAAGGCCTGGATGGCCCGTTCGTGGAATTCGAATCTCGGTTAATGGAGAATGATTTGTCCATGAGAATAATTGCTCACAAACTACAAACTATAAACCGTTTTGGATGCCTTACGGGGTTGAAAATTTGCACATGATGTGGAAAGCAGCACTTGAGAGTTCCAGGCATCTTTAGCGAGTTCATGCCAAAAAGATTTCAACCAAACGTCTCGCGTTCGATTCCTACTCTTCTGCAACATGGACGACACGCAGCCGACTCCTGAAACAGGTATTCTTAGTCTCTAGCTTCTTCTTCGGTAGCTTTCTATATCGGGTAACTCTTGCACAGCCTGCGATACGGGTCTATCATATTCGCTTGTTATTGGGACGGTTTTTCTTTCTAATAGGATCAAAATCTGATTAGAATTTTCTGTTCAATGTAAATTGTGATCTTGAATTAATTTAGGGGCTTTAAATCTACTCAAATACTGAAAATTACAATCTGGATTTTGAACAATACAAACTTACATTTTAACAATTCTTCATCCAAATTCATACAGATATGGAGCAATATTCCATTGGAAGATTTTTTGTTTCTCGCTATCTACATTTAATGTGCATTCTATAATAAGCATTCCATGGCCAATAGTGTTTAATGTCCATTAAAGATGGCAGATGAATTTAACCAGACCGTCGATATGATTCTTTGCAATGTATGAAGTGCTTATAAATTGACCTGAAGTACTTCATATCTTGTGAACCTCTGAATTTAGATCCAAAAAATATAAGTAGATATGCGTGTATCGCAGTTGTTAAGCCATGATTATAATAAGTTATTCATCTTATCACTAGGTGTTGTTAAGCCATTCTTATGCAACTTATTTAGCTTCCAAAGTCCTTTATGGCGCCAATGCAAAAGTGAATGCAGGCTTCCATTATAGATGAGGGTTTGATCAACTGATATAAACCTCCAGGTATTTAATCTTTGTCCAGGTAGTTAATTAGAGCCTTGTAATGAGGCATAGAGTATGTGCCAATAAGAATTCACATTTTAAAGGGCCTCATTAATGCCATTTTCTGTCCGTCTAGTGGCTGGCCCTATTCCATGTCTTGCCATGAAGGAAGGCAATAAGGTATCTCCCTCTGGTCGAGCTCTTACCTAACTCTTACAACCTGATATGTTAGGGAAGTCAATACGGGCTCTCCCTTTGGTCCAGAACTCATATTTACTTTGCTTGAAGGTGTGGAATGAAGAGCTAATCTCCTGCCTAACAAGAAGGAAGGGAAGCTCAGAGAAATAACTCGCTATTAAGGGGCAGAAAAGTGGATTTGACTGGCCTTTCATGTCCATTTAAAAGCCTATTCTTAAGAGCCCAAGGCAGAGGCACTTTATGGGAATAAGGTCTCTCCCTTAGGGGAGAGGACAGTATTTACTTTGTCTCCCGTCTGGTAAGGTATGTCAAATTGCATACAGAGGCTTAGAGTTCCATGACTCTGTATTATTCTTGCCTCATCTTTTTTTCTTTCTTGTCTGGAAAAAATGATTTATATTAAAAATCCTCTAAATCAGTAAAGAAAAAAAAAATAAAAAAAATCGGTGGGCTGGTAATAGGTATGCTCAGTTCAAGCTGTCTCCCATATCTATCCCTCTGTCGTTTCTAAACATAGGATAAAAACGCTGACAGTTACTGTCTCCAGGCTTGCTGGATTGAGAACTAAAGGTAATAAGACAGGTAGAATTCAAGAAAATGAAATTAATTCATAGAACACTTCAAAGCTACCTTACCGGGATGGTGTAAACCGGAGTAGGATAATTCGGGAGTAATTTTTCTTCCTGAGTTTTGCTTTTCAGGTTAAAAAATGTATTTGAATCTGGCTAAATTTTCAAGGGTGATCTGAGTTGGGCATGGATTTGGATTTTTTCAAAACCATATTTTAAAGGTTTTGCTCCATTTTAAATCAACCGAAATACTCAAAAAATGGATCAAAATTTTAGATTAACCAGAAATCTAAAAACGAATCCAAAAAACTTGCTGAAAAAGTAACTCGAAATGAAACATTACTCCACTCCCGGTGTAAACCCACTGCGTTAACCAATTTAGATTATGAATTAATAAGGTGGTTGCATTTGGTGCAGTATACAGTATGAGGAAGAAGTGTCACATTCATATTTAACGGTCACGTGTTATAAGTAAACTTCATATAATATCGAAAAATAACAATCCAGTATGGATAGTAAGGTATCATAACAAATTAATTTGATTTAAGGTATCATGCCGTATATACATTTTTTATATATAAAAGAGTAGTAGAAACAATCAAAGAGATTACAACTGATCTAATAAGTCATAAGCAGTTTTACTGTCCGAATTACTTAGAATTGCATCGCTTAATATCTGAGACAAGCATATGACCACTGCCTGAATCAACCAGGTTTATGTACTAAATGCATTCCTTCTATGAGTCGGACTTGTGTAATTTAGCTTTCTACTTTATATTTCTTTTAAGTTCTTCCCCATCTTCCAAAAGATCTCAAATCCTAATGATTTTTGCCCATTGTCACATCAGTTACCCAGTACTGTCACTTCATTTGCAAATCTTCCATTGTAACATCAGTCACCCGGTACTTTCACTTTATTGCAAATTTTCCCACATATCACAATCTTATTTGTTCCCTAATTAATATACGCAGATCTGATATGTGGGAACCATAAAAAGTTGCTTACCTTCTAACTAGAAGTCACCTTCCACTATGTTTTGATGTCCTTCATTAATTACAATTTTGTACACTTCTAATAATGCTTTGACTTCTTAGTTTTTCATGGTCTCAGTTATGAACAATACCCTTGAACCTTAAAGAAGAAACCACTATGGACTCATAAAAGGAAGCAAGGGCTCTAGCGTGGAAGATAAGAAAAATGTTGTCTAAGTCATTCAAGAGTTTTAGGCCTGTCAAGTTCCAGAGCGGTGGGATTCAATGTCGATTGTAGCATTTGCAGACATTCCAAAGACAAATTTGCTTGCAAATGAGACATCTCTAGAAGATGAGGCCACAAAGGTTCTTCATGCACCCGAGACGAAGGAGATCCATGTTGAGGATGTAAATTTCTAAGTGGAAGGTACATCAAATCCCCATTTGTTGGGCTCCAATTTGATTAACCTGGAAGACTGGACTACTCTTGTAGAGGGGACCATGAACCGGAATATGGGAAAAGGAAAAAGTGCTAGTGTTGGACCTCCCTCTTTGAATTCAAAGTTTGGTTCCTCAATCAAATCCACCTATCCCTCGGCCTCTGTCCAGAAGTCATTGCTAAAAGAGGAAGGCATCGTAACTTCCTATGGGGAAAACAAGTCTGTCATTTCGGGGAGAGCCCTGGGACATTATGATCTTAGGTCCTTGAAACTTTCGGATGGGCAGGAGAAAAAGTCTCGCGTGTGGGTTGGGTCTATCTAAACCCAAGGATGTCATGAGTGTTGTAGGTTGTAAGTCCTACCTACAGGATGCACAAAAAAGGGCGTTGTTGGAAGTGTAGCAAGGGAAACAATCTTTGATCTCCAGGGCTCATAGAGTTATAAGCCCCAAAAAGGGGATCAAGAAATGATCATCTTATCTCGCAATGTTAGAGGGTTGGGTAGCTTAGTCAAACCCTTGGCCCTTCGTAGATTAGTAGATAGGGTAAACCCTGATATTATCCTTATACAAGAGACGATGAGTGGGGGGTTCTTTGATTGATGTCCTGAAGAAGTCTTTTTCGGGATGGGAGTTTGCTTATGTTGATTCTTTGGGTTTGTCTGGTGGGCTTATTATAGGGTGGAATTCTTCACTAACACTATTAAATTCGTTTTCCATTTGTTCAACGCTTTGCACGAAATTCTTAAGCAAACTTGGATGCTCTTTTACACCGTTGAACATATACGAGCCATATAAGGGTAAACAACAATTTTTGTTCTCAGTCTTGTTGATTTTGGGGTGATTGTTATCAATGGGGACTTGAATTTTACAAAAATATAATCGATGAAGTTTTGGGAACAATTATTGTTCTTAGTCTTATTGATTTTGGGGTGATTGTTATCAATGGGGACTTGAATTTTACGAAAAACATCGATGAAGTTTTGGGGGCCACTGCGAGGGTGGACATATTGGCATCTTATTTTATACATTCAATAGAGGATAAAGAATTCGTATGTGTGGAGATGGTTACTCTAAGGCCCACTTAGCGAAACAATCGACAAAGGGATGATAGTGTTTTGAAGAGACTTGAACGATTTCTAGTCTTACGTTACTTGGTCTTTTCTGTGCGTAGACATCAAGCTCTAGCTTGGTCGAAGACTCCATCTGCGCACTCTAATTATCATCAAGAACTTATTGCAGTAGGTTGATAGATGCAAGGTTGGGTGGACACATGTGGGTTATCAGATCATTTCCCCATTCTTCTCCAACTGGAACACAAGGAAGAAAAGCATGTGGGCCCCTTCAAGTTTAATTCTAGTTGGTTCGCAATTGAAGAGTTCCAACAACTGGTCAGAAGCAATAGGACCTTTTATGATCCAACTATACAACTATAAGCTAGTGAATAGTTCACTGCCTCACTTAATAAGCTAAAGAAAAAAGTGATTTCTTGGGCAACAAAATGACATAGGTCTAGAGACAAGATGCTTTATGAGGTCAAGAAGGAGATCTCTAGTCTCTGTATGAATAACAATGCAGGTTGTTTCTTGGGCGAGGAGGTGGCCAGACTGGCAAATAATTGGAAGCAAAGAAAAATAAATTGTTGTTGGAATGAGAAGAAGAATGGAGACTCAAGAGCAGATCAATCTGGCTCAAGGCAGGTGATGAAAATACTAGTTTTTTTCATCAAGTGGCCCGCCATAGACAAAATGTTGATGATAATACTAGTTTTTTTCATCAAGTGGTCTGCCATAGACAAAATGTGAACATCATTTGGGATCTAAAAAATGAGGTAGGTAAAACGGTTAGAGGTTTCAAAAACTTAGCCATCCAGGGGAAGGAATTTTGAAACTCTATCCAAGTAACCATAGAGAGCTAATATAGTTGAAGTAATAAATTTGTGCTCTTACTTTCCTTGGTTATAGAAGAATACAATGAGGATTTAATGGTTGAAATATCGAAGGAAGAGTTGTTGGCATTCACATCTTCTTTTCAAAAAGACAAGAGCCCAAGTCCTGATGTATGGACAATTGAAATTTATCTAGGGTAGTTCGATTTGCTAGGCGATGACCTTCTTCAGCTGGCGTAAGAAGTCCGACAAAACGAGAGTCCTTAGGTCATTCAATACCTCTTTTATTGCACTAATCCCAAAAGTTAACAAGCCAGCCTCCTTTGAATACTTATGGCTGATATCTTTGTGTAATTGTATTTACAAAATCTTGTCTAAATTGATTGCAGTTCAACTGAAAACATTTTTATCTAGGGTGATTTAAGTGGAACAATTTGGGTTTCTTGAAGGTCACTTCGTTCATGATGCAGTAGGTTTTGCGCATGAAGCTCTTCATACCATTAATAAAAGGAAGTGTGCTACTTTGGTGATGAAAATCGATTTTTCAAAGGTGTATGATCGTACTTGTTAGCTTTACTTGAGGTTACTTTTTATACACATTGGATTAAATCTTCAGGTGGTGGATCACTGGAATATGGGATGTGTGATGTTAGTTTCATTTGCAGTCTTGATCAACAAAGCAACATTTACTTTTTTCAAGCAAACTTGGGGTCTGCGTCAAGGGTGTCCCTTGTCACCTTATCTATTCCTACTAGTGGCTGATGGTTTGAGTAGGGCAATTGATGCAACTAGGAGAGAGGGAGATTTGGTGGGTATTAGGGTTGGAGGTTTAGAGTATATTACCCACCTGTTGTTCATGGACAATGTGTTATTATTCGGTCAAGGCTCAGTTCGAGAAGCGCAAAGGATAAAGAAATTATGAAAATTTTCTGCAAGGCGACATGCATGGAGGTGAATTTACTAAAATCATCCTTAAGTGACAATGAGCTACAACCTGAAGCCTCTGAATGGGTCCATCACATCTTGCCGTTCTAAGTGGTCTAACTGCAAGAAGGTCTAAAATACCTTGGTTTTGTTCTTAAGTTCTGTGGATATGACATTAAGGATTGGAGATGGTTACTAGGGAAAATTGAAGGGTAGATCCACTCTTGGTGCCATAGATGGTTATCGAGGAGTGGTTGATTGACCTTAGTGAAGGCAATCTTAGAAGCAATCCCAGTGTATTGGATGCTTCTTGCCCATATTTCTAAAGGAGTTTTAGACAAGATACAAAGGTTATGTTTTGAGTTTTTATGCAAAGGAAATAAGGATAAAGTGGGTTATCTCTTGGCCTGTTGGAAATTAATTGCAAGGCCAAAGTAGAAAGGAGGTTAGGGATTGAAGTAGTTAGTTCCTTTCGGGAAAGCACTCGCAACCAAAGCATGTGGAACCTTATCTCCAAGGATGGACTTTGGAAGCACATTATTATGAAGAAGTATATGGCCCCTTTGGCAACTTTTGAGTGGATCCGTTCTCCACAAAAAACAATACAAAAACGCTTCCAATCAATGGAAAGCATTAGTCTTATTTTTTCCATTACTTGGTGCACACCTCGCATAGAAAGTAGGCGACGAGAGATATATATGGATAGGGGAAGACACCATTATGGGTTGTGATAATAATGTATTTTTGTGTGCAAGAGGTTTGTTCACACTATGCCAAATAGTAAAAGAGGAATGAGCTGACATTTGACATCAAGGGTGGATGACTACATTGGAACACACCCGTCTCTTCTTTGTGTCGAGGTCACATCCGCATAAGAGAAACCAATGATCAATTAGTTTGGAACAAAAATAAGGACGAAGGGAAATGCACAAAAAAACTAGGATATGAGGTGGCTTTGAACCTCGATGAGGGGGAGGCGCACTAGTGGTGGCTTAAAATTTGGAAAACACGGCCCCCAAAGAAAACCAAGCTTTTGATGTGGCTAGCTCTTAAGGGGAAATTGCCTACTTGGGAATATCTTAAAAAAAGAACATACAAGACTAGGGCATTTGCTACCTTTGTAGAAATGAAGAAGGATCCATTTCCCACATTTTTACTAGGTGTCCTTTCTTAGTTCAAATCTGGAGTGAGTTCAAATCTGGAGTGATATAGGTCGATGGATTGGTTTTAATAATATCTGGTGTTGAATTATTGTGGAGGAAGGTTTAACTGAATTATTCAACAAGATGGAACAAAAAAGTATCATGCAATACCTTTCCTCATTATATGGGGTATTTGGTTAGCGCGCAACTCGAGTCTCTTCCAAGATCAATAGATGTTAACTATACAAGTCACCACTTGGGTTGTTGAAACAACAAAGCACTTTTATAAATGAAGGGGTGTTCACGAGGCCGAGGGTCATTGGAGAATTGGTTTGGGATAAATCCATTCCTTAGGGGTACTTTGACGATGCTAGTTAGGGAGAAGATCGACATGGTGTAATAGGGGGAGTCTTACACCTCTAGGAAGGACATCAACTTGATTTATGTGCTTGTGTGGGTTATGGATTGAATAATAAAGCAGAGTTACCTGCTCTAAAAGCTTTGTTGAAGTTGTATATGTCTAAACACATCTCAAGGCTCTAGGGATTTGGGGATTTGACTTTTGTGGTAAATTGAATGAAAGGAAAGCAAGCTTTTTGTGACATTACTTTATTGACTTTAGCAACCCAGCTCAAGGAAATAGTTGAGATTTCACACAAATCATCTTCTCAGACATATACTGTGAATTGAACATGGAAGCACGTGCTTTGTCAAAATCTAGATTGAGTAGGGTTCCAGGAAACTTGTTCATAAAAAAGCACTAGTTGGGCAACATTATAGAATTTGCAACTCACTGTTGATTTTTTTGTAAAGGAGAAAAATTTGTTGTTATTCCTTTTTTTTTTTTAGGTAACTTAAAGTTCATAATAGTTTTATAGCAGGATTATAGCCTCAATCCGATGAACAAATTTTGCATTACATTGGATGTCATTGGTGCAACATGTCACTGAACACTCTAGGCAGAATATGTTCTTCACAAAGATGGATTTTATTTTTAAAGTTTTTATAACGTTTCCATGTGGGAAAATATTCTTGCCTAATTCCTATTATTCTTTTTTAATACAATTTTCATTTTTTTCTTTAAAAAGAAATTACTATTTCTATTAAATATTATTTTATATTATATAATTTTTTTAGTAAATATATTTTTTTAAATTCAAGAACAATATTACTTATATAACACATCTCTCTTCAACTATTGCACATTTAACTTGTATGAATGTAATTATAAAGCATAATTATAACAATTATTAAAAAAATACAAAATATCTCAATAAATTACTTAATACCCAAAACCTACCTAACAAAAGATGTGAGACATAATGCACCCTTTTTATCCGTATAATCAAAAGGGATGATCAATAACTATCCTACCATGCATTATTAAATATTGTATAATAAAAGAAAACAAAAAACAATCTTATGCTTATTAGAAAAGACAAAGACAAAGACAATATAAAAAAAATAATAATAATATTAGAAAATATGTAAAAAAAAATCAAGTATGGGGTCAGAGATTTCTTCCAACTTTTGATAGTTTACTTAAATTCCAAAACTCACTTAAAAGAAAATGTTGCGCATCTCTTCCAAAACAAAATAAAGGTTTTGACGCATCTCTTTCACCTCATATCGTGGATTGCACCGTTTTTCACTATATAATTAGAAGGCGACCTATAAATAGATTATTATTGTGACTCATTAGTACTACACGTGAAAAAAGTGACGCCTGTGAGTTGTAAAAGTGATGAGTTCAGAACAGTTTAAGTGACTTCGTATGAGTGATGAGGTCAGTTGTATGAGGGACGAAGCCAAGAATAGTCAACATCAGGTCAGGTATGAAAAGCCTGGTTGGCCCCTCGGGCCAAAAATACCATTCAAATGGGTCCCAGCAAAAGCCTTCATGGTCGCTGAGATGACTCTTTGTATGAGCGATGGGGTCAAGAATAATCAACAACAGGTTGGAAAATACCATTCAAATGGGTCCCGAGGAAGGCCTCGATGGTCCCTTCGTCGAGTTCTCATCTCTGTTAATAGAGAATGATTTGTCAATGAGAATAATTGCTCACAATCTACAAACTATAAACCGTTTTGGATGCCTTACGGGGTTGAAAGATTGCACATGATGTGGAAAGCAGCACTCGAGAGTTCATGCATCTTTAGCGAGTTCATACATCTTTAGCGAGTCCAGGCCGAAAAGATTTCAACCAAAGGTCTCGCGTTCGATTCCTACTCTTCTGCAACATGGACGACATGCAGCCGACTCCTGAAGCAGGTATTCTTAGTCTCTAGCTTCTTCTTCGGTAGCTTTCTATATCGGGGAACTCTTGCACAGCCTGCGATACGGGTCTATCATATTCTCTTATTATTGGGATGGTTTTTCTTCCTAATAGGATCAAAATCTGATTGGAATTTTCAATTTAATATAAACTGTGATTTTTGATTAATTTCGGTGCTTTGAATCTACCAAATATTCAAAATTATAATCTAGATTTTGAACCATATACAAATTGACAAACTGATGTTTCCACAGTTCTTCATCCAAATTCGTACATATATGAAAGATGTGAAACGATCTTCCAGATGTACATATATGGAATGATATGAAGCGATCTTCCAGAAGAATTTTTGTTTCTTGCTATCTATGTTTAATGTGCATTCTATAGTATGCATTAATGTCCATTAAAGATGGCAGATGAATTTAACCTGACCCTCGATATGATTCTTTGCAATGTATGAAGTACTTATGAATTGATCTGAAGCACTTTATATCTTATAAACTTCTGAATTTTGATTAAAAAAAAATATAAGTAGATATGCATGTCTCGTAGTTGTTAAGCCATGATTATAATAAGTTATTCATCTTACCACCCGGTGTTGTTAAGCCATGATTATAATAAGTTACTTATCTTATCACGGTGTTGTTAAGATTTTTATGCAATTTATTTAGTTTTTAAAGTCAATTATGGGTTTTTATAAAGTTGTAATAAAGTGGTTCTTTTATTAAAGTGTGCTAAGTCATTCTTATACAACTTATTTAGCTTCCAAAGTCAATTATGGGTTTTTATAAAGTTGTAATAAAGTGGTTCTTTTATTAAAGTGTCTTTTTAATGAAGTGCACCTTCTAATATTAAAGTGATTTTATTTCATAAAGTGCATTTATGTTATAAAGTGAAATTGTACTTTAATATTTTAAGTGATTTATTTTGAAGGGAATGAATCATGTCATTTGATCATGTAAAGATAGACCTTTGGATTTAGGGATGGGGAAGGTGAAAAGACACTTGGAAGGTGAAATGTCACTTTCGAATTATAAGAGAATGCATTGGATAGTGTACAAGACAATGAGAAGAAGAGATTGAGAGATTTCCGAGAGAGCTTCAAGGAGAAAAAGAAAGGGCAGCAAGTTGGGTGCATTTTCCAAGGGAGATTGGGCACATTTCTCAAGGAGGAATTTCTATTTAGAAGTGTTTGATATTTATTGCTGAGAGGAGGTCGTACTGTACGGATCTATACAGTTCGTATAGCAAGGAAGAGGGCATGTTTTTCGAGGCAGATTGTGGGCACGTAAATCAAGGTTGTTTGGAGTATTTCTTGTTGCAATAGGGTCGTACAAGAGCAGACTGTACAACTGTTGTTTGGCACATTTTTCGAGGTGTTGTCTAGTAAAGGAGGGTCGTGCAGTAGTATGGATTTGGCATGGGTTTCTAAGCAGATTATTGTGGCACTGTTGGGTGTTGTAAGAGGTATTCTCTTGCTGAAAATTGTAACTTGTTGTTGATGTACTTTCCTGAAGCTAATTTAATCTCTCTCTCTCTTTGGGTTTCCCCAAATTGGGGTTTTTCCTTGGCTGGTTGCCTAAATTTCTGAGTATTACATGGATGTGTAATTGTTGTTCATTATGTTTATTCTATTGCAAAAGTGCTTGGCAATGTGTATTTCTACTCATAATATTTTCTGAAAGTGGGTTCATAGATGACAATTATCTCTAGGTTGCTAAGTGTATGATAGAATATAGTACAACTGTTGTTTGACATGTTTTTCGAGGTGTTGTCCAGTAAAGGAGGGTCGTACAACAGTATGGATTTGGCACGGGTTTCTAGGCAGATTATTGTGGGACTGTTGGGTGTTGTAAGAGGTATTGTCTTGCTGGAAATTATAACTTGCTGGCGGCTGCTGCTGATGTACTTTCCTGAAGCTAATTTAATCTCTCTCTCCTTTCATTCTGGCTGGAAGGAATGTCCAAGAAAGTACATCATGCTGGTGGCTTCCTGCTGCTGATGTACATTCATGTTTATTGTAAAAGGCCTTCAGAGCCTCATTGTAACCATATTCTTGCGAATGAGCGCAATCGTCACGTCTCTTCTCAGAGATAAGCCGCCATCATTTTAGCAAGCTTGTTTTCCGCTGCATTTCACAGTTTCCACTTATTTCCTTATTGAATAGAAAACCAGTTTTACTGTATCTCTATTATTCTGTGTTAAGCATCTGTTAATAATCTGTAGTCATTTCGTTCTGCTCATAAAATATGGATCAGTGGTATCAGAGTGGTTTTCTCCTTGTCGTCTTAATGCATGTCCCCAATGAGGTCGGAGTACAAAGAATTGGGTCTCGAGCTTGTTTCTCTTGAGGACAAAATCTCCTGCACGCCCAAGCGACCTCTCATGGCAGGAGAAAAGAAAGATGACGGGACAGAAGATCCTTTCAAAATGTTGTTTGAGGAAGCCCTCATGCAACAGAGGAACGAGATGATGGATAGTTTCGCGTAAATCCTTCGGTGGCTACCAACAGGCGATGCATCTTCTTTGAGCGGAGGCGCTACCCCCTTCAAGGTACAAATCAACTTCGATATTCCTGTATTTGAAGGTCAGATAGACACAGATGTTGTAGACAAGTGGTTGAATCTACTAGAAGGGTATTTTTCTGTCCATAACTTTTTGAATAGAGAAAATATTACTTTTGCGTTCCTCAAAGTCGTTCCCCATGTCAAAGATTGGTGGAAAACTTTATGTGATCAAAAGAAAACAGAGGAGCCCTCATTATTTATAGTCACGACCACCTGAGAATCTTTCAGGGATGCTATTAAGGAACAATACTACCCTGTCGAAAGTTATGATGACTTGTATACCAAATGGACCACACTGCGGCAAGAAAGTGACCAAGCAGTGCCAGAGTTCACAAATATCTTCCATACCTTGCGCACCAAGCTAGGTATCAAAGATTCAGAGCGACATCTAGTGCTCAAGTATCGCGGTGCTCTACATAGATACATCTAGAACAAAATGGAATTTCTGGACATCTCTGTGATGTCCCATTCCCTAGAGTAGGCCAGCAGGGAGTGACTTAGTAGCCTATGTGTTCTCGTAGACTATAGTCAGGCACAAACATGGAACACGATGGAGAAATAAGGATGAATTGATTGCTAAATGATGAATTAAGCCAAAATACTTAGGAAAAGTCACTTAAGCCTAAGTCAGCGAAGAATTAGAATGAAAATGTGCTAAAGGGGGACTTAATTCCGTATATGCGCACCTTCCGTATATGCACCTTCCGTATATGCGCGCTTCCGTATATGCGCACCTCCGTATATGCGCACCTTTCGTATATGCGTCGCTTCCGTATATGCGCACCTTCCGTATATGCGCCGCTTCCGTATATGCACACCTTCCGTATATGCGCACCTTCCGTATATGCGCTGCTTCCGTATATGCGCACCTTCCCTATATGCGCGCTTTCGTATATGCGCCAACTTCCGTATATGCGCCTTCCGTATATGCACCGCTTCCGTATATGCGTCGCTTCCGTATATGCGCCTTCCGTATATGCACGCCTTTCGTATATGCGCCGCTTCCGTATATGCGCGCTTCCGTATATGCGCGCTTCCGTATATGCGTTGCTTCCGTATATGCGCGCTTCCGTATATGCGCCCTTCCGTATATGCGCACCTTCCGTATATGCACCAACTTCCGTATATGCGCACTTCCATATATGCGCAGCTTCCATATATGCGTCGCTTCCGTATATACGCAGCTTCCGTATATGCACCTTCCGTATATGCGGCGCTTCCGTATATGCGCCAACTTCCGTATATGCGCACCTTCCGTATATGCGCAGCTTCCGTATATGCGCGCTTCCGTATATGCGCGAGCTTCCGTATATGCGCGAGCTTCCGTATATGCGCAGCTTCCGTATATGCGTCGCTTCCGTATATGCACCTTCTGTATATGCACCGCTTTCGTATATGCGCAGCTTCCGTATATGCACCAACTTCCGTATATGCGCGCTTCCGTATATGCACCTTCCGGATATGAGAAGTTTCCGCATATGCGTGCTTCCGTATATGCGCGCTTCCGTATATGAGCAGCTTCCGCATATGTGCGCTTCCGCATATGAGCAGCTTCCGCATATGCAGCTTTCGTATATGCGCACCTTCCGTATATGCGCCGCTTCCGTATATGCACCAACTTCTGTATATGCGCACCTTCCGTATATGCGCCAGCTTCCGTATATGCGCAACTTCTGTATATGCGCGCTTCCGTATATGCGCGCGCTTCCGTATATGTGCCAGCTTCCATATATGCGCGCTTCCGTATATGCGCGCTTCCGTATATGCGCCAACTTTCGTATATGCGCAGCTTCCGTATATGCGCCAGCTTCCGTATATGCGCGCTTCCGTATATGCACCTTTCGTATATGCGCCGCTTCCGTATATGCACCAACTTCCGTATATGCACCAATTTTCGTATATGCAGAGCTTCTGTATATGCGCAACTTCCGTATATGCGCCAGCTTCCGTATATGCGCAGCTTCCGTATATGCGCCCTTTCGTATATGCACCTTCCGCCTTTGACAACTACATCCCATTCATGTTTATTTTCCGCCATTTTCTCAATTCCCTATAAATGAATATGTAAACAACAACGATGTTAGAATGACTATAAAAACACTTTTAAATAAAAAGCAACTATTCCATATGCCTATCTATTCTATAAATTAAATCTAAGCTTATGTGTGCTAATAAAGACATTTATACATGTAACATAGTTTGTGATGTCTCCTATATACCTTATAATGATTTCCATGTTAATACCAAGATTCAGAGTTAAAAACAATCACCACATCATCTTATAAATTAGTCATTCGAGCCTTATCATTGTTTTTTAATGTTATTCTTGATTTTTTTTTCCAGCCTAAATAAAATACAATGGTTATGTCAAGAGTGATGAATGCTTGCTTTCGAACTTACAGTGTAAATTAGTTACAAAAATCTTGAAATCTTAAAGATTTCAAGATTAAGAGTCGATAAATGATGTTGAAGGTTTTCTAAATCTCGAAATCTTAAAGATTTCAAGATTAAGAGTCCTCGTTGCAAGGGATGAAAATGGAAGGGCAGAACAATCACAATCTCATGGAACATAATACAATAAGGGCACTTTGCTGGCGGGATTGATTGGATCATGTTTGTTAAAAACCCT
>ML786016.1:271231-294685 GCA_009831015.1 Picea engelmannii | reverse complement strand
TTTTCTTTAAACATATTCTACATGATCTACCATTTGAAATGATTTTAGGTCTCATAGTTATGGAGAAAGATGTTTCAATGGATAAGGAATTTGCATGGTATGTTCTAGATCTAATTTACATATTCTGTCTATTTCAATATTTTAATTCCTGAAGTTGTTGATAGTATGACTGTATATCTGAATGGTCTTACACCGATCCTATTTTTCTCTAAAAAATAGTACATGATTCAATTTAAATTTTGAAGATAGAAAAGACATTGTCAATGTGACAATGTGCAATACCTTCTGAAGTCAAATAAGAGTTAAATCCTTTGGATCAAGAGCCATCTTAGGCTCTAAAGAATATTTTGGATGTCATGGAATCATTTTCTTATAAAGGGAACATCTAAGTGACAACATTATGCACCTTGTATAGAGTAGTTTTACAAATCCCACATCCACCATGCATCTTAATTGTAATCTAGTGAGAACCTGATCTAGGAATTTCTTAGTTCATTAAGAATTATTTAAGGACAAATTATCAACTAACGTACGCTTTTACAAAATGAATGTAGCCAAGAGATGGGTTTCAATGCAATTGAGGCAAGTCCTTTCTAAATATATTCCTTCTATAGATATATTGGTGCATTATCACAAAAGAACATCAAAAACTTCGAGAGGAGCAATATCACACAAAACTTCATCTTTGAAGGGCTTGATGTCGTACGACAGTCGACACTGTTGGCTGACGCGAAGATCGCTTCCTTGGCGGAGCCATCAAATGGTGTAGGGTTGTGGGTGCGACGTTGTCGACGGGACCAACCGCTTGACGACCTCTGCCGAGATGAGGTTCTTCTGCTACCGCTATCAATGATGAAGTGCAATGGGGTGCCTTTTACCCACATCTGTGAATGGAAGAGGCACTCTCATTCTTCTGGCTTGTCTTATTCACCAGGCTGGAGCTTGGTGGTAGCAATGGTGGCACTGGGTTCCGTGTCAATGATCCGTCTTCCCCTTTATGGTTCTGACTCAGAATCAAAACCCGCATCTGATTCAGAAGCTTTCACTTCGGCCACCAGCGACTGCTTTGAGCAGCAGTCAGCAGTGTTATGCCAAGGGCTCTTAAGGAAGACGCACCACTTCCCGATATCTTTCTTTGTCTTTCCGGTGTCCTCCTTTGCTTGCGGCTTGGATTGGTTGTCCTGATACTGCCCATCTTTGCTTTGTCCTTTGTTCTATGGGTTGGGACCGCCCTTTCCTGGCTTTTGTTGTGAGGGGTTCCCAGGCCCAAATTGTCGCGTCTTTTGTTTGAGCTTCTGCTCGATTTTGATGGCATATCGGTAGGCCGCGCTCAAGGAGGAGATGTCCAGAAATTTCATTTCGGTCTGGATGTATCTATGTAGAGCAGCCAAGGGCTCTTATGGAAGTCGTACCACTTCCCGATATCTTTCTTTGTCTTTCCAGTGTCCTTCTTTGCTTGCGACTTGGACTAGATGTTCTGATACTATCCATCTTTGCTTTGTCCTTTGTTCTGTGGGTTGGGGCTGCCCTTTCCTGGCTTTTGCTATGAGGGGTTCCCAGGCCCAAATTGTCGCATCTTTTGTTTGAGCTTCTGCTCGATTTTGACGGCATATCGGTAGGCCGTGCCCAAGGACAAGATTGAAATATCCATGATCCCACTGATCAAGATATTTTCTACCGATCTAATGTTTTGTCTTGTAGATATGATACACTGGGGATTTCTGGATGCGTTTCAATTGTGTGTTGGAGATCTTTAGGGTTATTGCATGTGTATGTTGGTTATTTCATGTGCATGTTGGTTATTGCATGTGTATGTTGGTTATTTCATGTGCATGTTGTTTATTGCATGTGCATGTTACGTATTTATGGTTTAAACAGTATATAAAGGATGCATGCGGAAGTAAAGAACATCAAATGCCCAATAACATGTATTATGCGACTCAAGCACGAAAATACAATAACACACTGGAAATATAGAGTTTAATCGTCAACTAGATTTCATGGATCATCACTGGAATACAATCAAATAGCATAAAAATACTCGTGATCAGAAGATGAATGCAGATCTGATGCATGCACGAATAGATTGGCAGAAATATGCGGTGCCGGAGAAATACGGTAACCGTTACCAGCTGGAAAACTCGTCTGGGAAGATAGATCGTCGGAATGAGATGGAAACTACTCCAATAGAAGCACCTTGGCCTCTAGACTGGAATGGATGAGTGTCGGATGTCAGATCTGGCCTCTAAGGTATTGGATCTGGACCCCTGGGGGGTTTGCGCACCTCCTGGGACACTGGATGCGCCCCAAATGATTCCACCAACGGAATCTGCTACTATAGGTCTCAAAACGATCGTCTCGCCAAATGCGAAACTGGGTCGAAAGGGTTTACCCAGATCTGTCTTGATGCTCCATCGGCAACCCCAAATGTACTGCCAGAAGAACTGCGCCCTAAATGGCTGGATGAGGCGATCTGCAAGATTCCACCGTTAGAATCTGATGATAATAGATTCAATGGAAGTGCCCTGACTGGATCTCAACTAGGTCGGAAGGAAATTGCAATCTGAGCTTAGACCTCGTGCAACTCCACAAACCCTCAATCTGACTTGCACCCTCACTGGCTGAGCTGCGCACACTGTACTGGATACTCCTGAATAGCTCGGTGAAATTCCTGGATGGTATCTCCGATGGGATAGGGTGTGTCTCTCAACACCAAAACCAATCAATGGTGGTGGTTTCCTCCAGAAATCCACAAAACAGTAAGGTCGACTCTCTTCCTCCTTTGGGAACTCTCAACATCAAATCATAACAATGCATAATGAGGAATTAGGTCAAATTCCTCCCTTTATACCATTCCCAACCTAATTCACCATTGACCTCACTTAAGTTAGGCGCTTTTCCTCCTAAGGTGAATAAATAATTAATAAAGTCCCCCTTTAGCACCTTTTCATTCTAATTCTTCGTTGACTTAGGCTTAAGTGACTTTTCCTAAGTATTTTGGCTTAATTCATCGTTTAGCCATCAATTCACCCTTATTTCTCCATCATGTTCCCTGTTTGTGCTTGAATATAGTCTACGAGAACACATAGACTACTAAGTCACTCCCTACTAGCCTACTCTAGGGAATGGGACATCACAAAGATGTCCAGAAATTTCATTTTGGTCTAGATGTATCTATGTAGAGAACCACGATACTTGACCACTAGATGTCGCTCTAAATCTTTGATACCCAGCTTGGTGCGCAAGGTATGGAAGATATTTGTGAACTCTGGCACTGCTTGGTCGTTTTCTTACCGCAGTGCGGTCCATTTGGTTTACAAGTCGTCATAACTTTCGACAGGGTAGTATTGTTCCTTAATAACATCCCTGAAAGATTCTCAGGTGGTCGTGACTATAAATAATGAGGGTTCCTCTGTTTTCTTTTGATCACATAAAGTTTTCCACCAATCTTTGACATGGGGAACGACTTTAAGGAACGCAAAAGTAATATTTTTTCTATTCGAAAAGTTATGGACAGAAAACTACCCTTCTAATAGATTCAGCCACTTGTCTACAACATCTGCGTCTATCTGACCTTCAAATACAGGAATATCGAAGTTGATTTGTACCTTGAAGGGGGTGACGCCTCTGCTCAAAGAAGATGCATCGCCTGTTGGTAGCCACCGAAGGATTTACACGAAACTATCCATCATCTCGTTCCTCTGTTGCATGAGGGCTTCCTCAAGCAACATTTTGAAAGGATCTCCTATCCCGTCATCTTTCTTTTCTCCTGCCATGAGAGGTCGCTTGGGCGTGCGGGAGATTTTGTCCTCAAGAGAAACAAGCTTGAGACCCAATTCTTTGTACTCCGACCTCGTTGGGGACATGCATTAAGACGACAAGGAGCAGACCTCTTTGATACCACTGATCCGGATTTTATGAGCAGAACGAAATGACTATAGATTATTAACAGAGGCTTAACATAGAATAACAAAGATACAGTAAAACTAGTTTTCTATTCAATAAGGAAATAAGCTGAAACTGTAAAATGCAACAGAAAACAAGCTTGTTAGAATGATGGCGGCTTATCTCTGAGAAGAGACGTGACGGTTGTGCTCATTCGCAAGAATATGGTTACAATGAGGCTCTGAAGGCCTTTTACAATAAACAGGAATGTTAAAAATCCTAGACATCCAAAAACCTAACCCTAGGAGATGAAGCGCCAAAATTCATGTGGACCCTGTTTGGGTAAGTTAGTAAATCAACTTTCCGGGGTTGTAACTTTTTCATACGATCTCCATTTTAGGCGCACGATAGTCCGTTGACAAGATCTATCCCAGAACTACAACTTTGATGTGAGCAACATCGAAGAAATTTTCATGTTGCTCCCTGTTTTCCCCAAAAAACGTCGTTTAGGGCCTCAAAATGACTCTGGAAGTTCAGGACCCGAAAAACTGCTAAAAATAGTAAATTACCAAAATTGTCAGAAAACTATTTTGAGCTAGTTGGAAAAGGTGGGTGTCCACAGATATCCACCTGGATCATCACTGTACCTCAGAACCTGGCTCTGATACCATGTAGACATTTGATGACAAAATCAACATGCACTATATTCGGTCATACACTTAGCAACCTAGAGATAATTGTCGTTTATGAACTCTGAAATGTATAAACCCACATTTAGAAAATATTATGATCAAAAATACACATTGTCAAGCACTTTTGCAGCAGAATAAACATAATGAACAACAATAGCACATCCAAGTAATACTCATAAATTTAGGCAACCAGCCAGGGAAAAACCCCAATGTGGGGAAACCCAAAGAGAGAGAGAGAGAGAGAGAGAGAGAGAGAGAGAGAGAGAGAGATTAAATTAGCTTCAGGAAAGTACAGCAGCAGAAGCCGCCAACAAGTTACAATTTCCAGCAAGACAATACCTCTTACAACACCCAACAGTCCCATAATAATCTGCCTAGAAACCCGTGCCAAATCCGTACTGTTGTACGACCCTCCTTTACTGGACAACACCTCCAAAAACGTGTCAAACAACAGTTGTACTATATTCTGTCATACACTTAGCAACCTAGAGATAATTGTGATCTATGAACTCTGAAATGTATAAACCCACATTCAGAAAATATTATGAGCAGAAGTACACATTGCCAAGCACTTTTGCAATAGAATAAACATAACGAACAACAATTACACATCCACGTAATACTCAGAAATTTAGGCAACCAACCAGGGAAAAACCTCAATTTGGGGAAACCCAAAGAGAGAGAGAGATTAAATTAGCTTCAGGAAAGTACATCAGCAACAAGTTACAATTTCCAGCAAGAGAATACCTCTTACAACACCCAACAGTCCCACAATAATCTGCTTAGAAACCCATGCCAAATCCATACTGTTGCACGACCCTCCTTTACTAGACAACACCTCGAGAAACGTGCCAAACAACAGTTGTACGGTCTGCTCCTGTACGACCCTGCTGCAACAAGAAATACTCCAAACAACCTTAATTTACATGCCCACAATCTACCTCGAAAAATATGCCCTCTTCCTTGCTATACGAACTGTACGGATCCGTACAGTACAACCTCCTCTCAACAATAAATATCAGACACTTCTAAATAGAAATTCCTCCTTGAAAAATGTGCCCAATCTCCCTTGGAAAATACACCCAGCGTCCTGCCCTTTCCTCTTCTCCTCGAAGCTCTCTCAGAAATCTCTCAATCTCTTCTTCTCATTGTCTTGTACACTATCCAATGCATTCTCTTATAATTCGAAAGTGACCTTTCACCTTCCAAGTGTCTTTTCACCTTCCCCATCCTTAAATCCAAAGGTCTATCTTTACATGATCAAAGGACATGATTCATTCCCTTCAAAATAAATCATTTAAAATATTAAAGTACAATTTCACTTTATAACATAAATGCACTTTATGAAATAAAGTCACAAAAGGTACACTTCATTAAAAAGCCACTTTAATAAAATAACCACTTTATTACAACTTTATAAAAACCCATAATTGACTTTGAAAGCTAAATAAGTTGTATAAGAATGACTTAACACACTTTAATAAAAGAACCACTTTATTACAACTTTATAAAAACCCATAATTGACTTTAGAAGCTAAATAAATTGCATAAAAATCTTAACAACACCTAAGATAAATAACTTATTATAATCATGGCTTAACAACACCGGGTGGTAAGATGAATGACTTATTATAATCATGGCTTAACAACTAGGAGACATGCATATCTACTTATATTTTTTTTAGTCAAAATTCAGAAGTTTATAAGATATAAAGTACTTTAAATCAATTCATAAGTACCTCATACATTGCAAAGAATCATATCGAGGGTCAGGTTAAATTCATCTGCCATCTTTAATGGACATTAAAGATTATTGGCTATGGAATGCATACTATAGAATGCACATTAAACATAGATAGCAAGAAACAAAAATTCTTCTGGAAGATCGTTTCATATCATTCCATATATGTACATCTGGAAGATCGTTTCATATCTTTCATATATGTACGAATTTGGATGAAGAATTGTCGAAACGTCAGTTTGTCAATTTGTATATGGTTCAAAATCTAGATTATAATTTTGAATATTTGGTAGATTCAAAGCACCGAAATTAATCAAAAATCACAGTTTATATAAAATTGAAAATTCCAATCAGATTTTGATCCTATTAGGAAGAAAAACCATCCCAATAATAAGAGAATGTGATAGACCCGTATCGCAGGCTGTGCAAGAGTTCCCCGATATAGAAAGCTACCGAAGTAGAAGCTAGAGACTAAGAATACCTGCTTCAGGAGTCGGCTGCATGTCGTCCATGTTGCAGAAGAGTAGGAATCGAACGCGAGACCTTTGGTTGAAATCTTTTCGGCCTGAACTCGCTAAAGATGCATGAACTCTCGAGTGCTGCTTTCCACATCATGTGCAATCTTTCAACCCCGTAAGGCATCCAAAACGGTTTATAGTTTGTGAGCAATGATTCTCATTGACAAATCATTCTCCATTAACAGAGATGAGAACTCGACGAAGGGACCATCAAGGCCTTCCTCGGGACCCATTTGAATGGTATTTTTCGACCTGTTGTTGATTATTCTTGACCCCGTCGCTCATACAAAGAGTCATCTCAGCGACCATCAAGGCTCTTGCTGGGACCCATTTGAATGGTATTTTTGGCCCGAGGGGCCAGCCAGGCTTTTCATACCTGACCTGATGTTGACTATTCTTGGCCTCGTCCCTCATACAACTGACCTCATCACTCATACGAAGTCACTTAAACTGTTCTGAACTCATCACTTTTACAACTCACAGGCGTCACTTTTTTCACGTGTAGTACTAATGAGTCACAATAATAATCTATTTATAGGTCGCCTTCTAATTATATAGTGAAAAACGGTGCAATCCACGATATGAGGTGAAAGAGATGCGTCAAAACCTTTATTTTGTTTTGGAAGAGATGCGCAACATTTTCTTTTAAGTGAGTTTTGGAATTTAAGTAAACTATCAAAAGTTGGAAGAAATCTCTGACCCCATACTTGATTTTTTTTTACATATTTTCTAATATTATTATTATTTTTTTTATATTGTCTTTGTCTTTGTCTTTTCTAATAAGCATAAGATTGTTTTTTGTTTTCTTTTATTATACAATATTTAATAATGCATGGTAGGATAGTTATTGATCATCCCTTTTGATTATACGGATAAAAAGGGTGCATTATGTCTCACATCTTTTGTTAGGTAGGTTTTGGGTATTAAGTAATTTATTGAGATATTTTGTATTTTTTTAATAATTGTTATAATTATGCTTTATAATTACATTCATACAAGTTAAATGTGCAATAGTTGAAGAGAGATGTGTTATATAAGTAATATTGTTCTTGAATTTAAAAAAATATATTTACTAAAAAAATTATATAATATAAAATAATATTTAATAGAAATAGTAATTTCTTTTTAAAGAAAAAAATGAAAATTGTATTAAAAAAGAATAATAGGAATTAGGCAAGAATATTTTCCCACATGGAAACGTTATAAAAACTTTAAAAATAAAATCCATCTTTGTGAAGAACATATTCTGCCTAGAGTGTTCAGTGACATGTTGCACCAATGACATCCAATGTAATGCAAAATTTGTTCATCGGATTGAGGCTATAATCCTGCTATAAAACTATTATGAACTTTAAGTTACCTAAAAAAAAAAAAGGAATAACAACAAATTTTTCTCCTTTACAAAAAAATCAACAGTGAGTTGCAAATTCTATAATGTTGCCCAACTAGTGCTTTTTTATGAACAAGTTTCCTGGAACCCTACTCAATCTAGATTTTGACAAAGCACGTGCTTCCATGTTCAATTCACAGTATATGTCTGAGAAGATGATTTGTGTGAAATCTCAACTATTTCCTTGAGCTGGGTTGCTAAAGTCAATAAAGTAATGTCACAAAAAGCTTGCTTTCCTTTCATTCAATTTACCACAAAAGTCAAATCCCCAAATCCCTAGAGCCTTGAGATGTGTTTAGACATATACAACTTCAACAAAGCTTTTAGAGCAGGTAACTCTGCTTTATTATTCAATCCATAACCCACACAAGCACATAAATCAAGTTGATGTCCTTCCTAGAGGTGTAAGACTCCCCCTATTACACCATGTCGATCTTCTCCCTAACTAGCATCGTCAAAGTACCCCTAAGGAATGGATTTATCCCAAACCAATTCTCCAATGACCCTCGGCCTCGTGAACACCCCTTCATTTATAAAAGTGCTTTGTTGTTTCAACAACCCAAGTGGTGACTTGTATAGTTAACATCTATTGATCTTGGAAGAGACTCGAGTTGCGCGCTAACCAAATACCCCATATAATGAGGAAAGGTATTGCATGATACTTTTTTGTTCCATCTTGTTGAATAATTCAGTTAAACCTTCCTCCACAATAATTCAACACCAGATATTATTAAAACCAATCCATCGACCTATATCACTCCAGATTTGAACTCACTCCAGATTTGAACTAAGAAAGGACACCTAGTAAAAATGTGGGAAATGGATCCTTCTTCATTTCTACAAAGGTAGCAAATGCCCTAGTCTTGTATGTTCTTTTTTTAAGATATTCCCAAGTAGGCAATTTCCCCTTAAGAGCTAGCCACATCAAAAGCTTGGTTTTCTTTGGGGGCCGTGTTTTCCAAATTTTAAGCCACCACTAGTGCGCCTCCCCCTCATCGAGGTTCAAAGCCACCTCATATCCTAGTTTTTTTGTGCATTTCCCTTCGTCCTTATTTTTGTTCCAAACTAATTGATCATTGGTTTCTCTTATGCGGATGTGACCTCGACACAAAGAAGAGACGGGTGTGTTCCAATGTAGTCATCCACCCTTGATGTCAAATGTCAGCTCATTCCTCTTTTACTATTTGGCATAGTGTGAACAAACCTCTTGCACACAAAAATACATTATTATCACAACCCATAATGGTGTCTTCCCCTATCCATATATATCTCTCGTCGCCTACTTTCTATGCGAGGTGTGCACCAAGTAATGGAAAAAATAAGACTAATGCTTTCCATTGATTGGAAGCGTTTTTGTATTGTTTTTTGTGGAGAACGGATCCACTCAAAAGTTGCCAAAGGGGCCATATACTTCTTCATAATAATGTGCTTCCAAAGTCCATCCTTGGAGATAAGGTTCCACATGCTTTGGTTGCGAGTGCTTTCCCGAAAGGAACTAACTACTTCAATCCCTAACCTCCTTTCTACTTTGGCCTTGCAATTAATTTCCAACAGGCCAAGAGATAACCCACTTTATCCTTATTTCCTTTGCATAAAAACTCAAAACATAACCTTTGTATCTTGTCTAAAACTCCTTTAGAAATATGGGCAAGAAGCATCCAATACACTGGGATTGCTTCTAAGATTGCCTTCACTAAGGTCAATCAACCACTCCTCGATAACCATCTATGGCACCAAGAGTGGATCTACCCTTCAATTTTCCCTAGTAACCATCTCCAATCCTTAATGTCATATCCACAGAACTTAAGAACAAAACCAAGGTATTTTAGACCTTCTTGCAGTTAGACCACTTAGAACGGCAAGATGTGATGGACCCATTCAGAGGCTTCAGGTTGTAGCTCATTGTCACTTAAGGATGATTTTAGTAAATTCACCTCCATGCATGTCGCCTTGCAGAAAATTTTCATAATTTCTTTATCCTTTGCGCTTCTCGAACTGAGCCTTGACCGAATAATAACACATTGTCCATGAACAACAGGTGGGTAATATACTCTAAACCTCCAACCCTAATACCCACCAAATCTCCCTCTCTCCTAGTTGCATCAATTGCCCTACTCAAACCATCAGCCACTAGTAGGAATAGATAAGGTGACAAGGGACACCCTTGACGCAGACCCCAAGTTTGCTTGAAAAAAGTAAATGTTGCTTTGTTGATCAAGACTGCAAATGAAACTAACATCACACATCCCATATTCCAGTGATCCACCACCTGAAGATTTAATCCAATGTGTATAAAAAGTAACCTCAAGTAAAGCTAACAAGTACGATCATACACCTTTGAAAAATCGATTTTCATCACCAAAGTAGCACACTTCCTTTTATTAATGGTATGAAGAGCTTCATGCGCAAAACCTACTGCATCATGAACGAAGTGACCTTCAAGAAACCCAAATTGTTCCACTTAAATCACCCTAGATAAAAATGTTTTCAGTTGAACTGCAATCAATTTAGACAAGATTTTGTAAATACAATTACACAAAGATATCAGCCATAAGTATTCAAAGGAGGCTGGCTTGTTAACTTTTGGGATTAGTGCAATAAAAGAGGTATTGAATGACCTAAGGACTCTCGTTTTGTCGGACTTCTTACGCCAGCTGAAGAAGGTCATCGCCTAGCAAATCGAACTACCCTAGATAAATTTCAATTGTCCATACATCAGGACTTGGGCTCTTGTCTTTTTGAAAAGAAGATGTGAATGCCAACAACTCTTCCTTCGATATTTCAACCATTAAATCCTCATTGTATTCTTCTATAACCAAGGAAAGTAAGAGCACAAATTTATTACTTCAACTATATTAGCTCTCTATGGTTACTTGGATAGAGTTTCAAAATTCCTTCCCCTGGATGGCTAAGTTTTTGAAACCTCTAACCGTTTTACCTACCTCATTTTTTAGATCCCAAATGATGTTCACATTTTGTCTATGGCAGACCACTTGATGAAAAAAACTAGTATTATCATCAACATTTTGTCTATGGCGGGCCACTTGATGAAAAAAACTAGTATTTTCATCACCTGCCTTGAGCCAGATTGATCTGCTCTTGAGTCTCCATTCTTCTTCTCATTCCAACAACAATTTATTTTTCTTTGCTTCCAATTATTTGCCAGTCTGGCCACCTCCTCGCCCAAGAAACAACCTGCATTGTTATTCATACAGAGACTAGAGATCTCCTTCTTGACCTCATAAAGCATCTTGTCTCTAGACCTATGTCATTTTGTTGCCCAAGAAATCACTTTTTTCTTTAGCTTATTAAGTGAGGCAGTGAACTATTCACTAGCTTATAGTTGTATAGTTGGATCATAAAAGGTCCTATTGCTTCTGACCAGTTGTTGGAACTCTTCAATTGCGAACCAACTAGAATTAAACTTGAAGGGGCCCACATGCTTTTCTTCCTTGTGTTCCAGTTGGAGAAGAATGGGGAAATGATCTGATAACCCACATGTGTCCACCCAACCTTGCATCTATCAACCTACTGCAATAAGTTCTTGATGATAATTAGAGTGCGCAGATGGAGTCTTCGACCAAGCTAGAGCTTGATGTCTACGCACAGAAAAGACCAAGTAACGTAAGACTAGAAATCGTTCAAGTCTCTTCAAAACACTATCATCCCTTTGTCGATTGTTTCGCTAAGTGGGCCTTAGAGTAACCATCTCCACACATACGAATTCTTTATCCTCTATTGAATGTATAAAATAAGATGCCAATATGTCCACCCTCGCAGTGGCCCCCAAAACTTCATCGATGTTTTTCGTAAAATTCAAGTCCCCATTGATAACAATCACCCCAAAATCAATAAGACTAAGAACAATAATTGTTCCCAAAACTTCATCGATTATATTTTTGTAAAATTCAAGTCCCCATTGATAACAATCACCCCAAAATCAACAAGACTGAGAACAAAAATTGTTGTTTACCCTTATATGGCTCGTATATGTTCAACGGTGTAAAAGAGCATCCAAGTTTGCTTAAGAATTTCGTGCAAAGCGTTGAACAAATGGAAAACGAATTTAATAGTGTTAGTGAAGAATTCCACCCTATAATAAGCCCACCAGACAAACCCAAAGAATCAACATAAGCAAACTCCCATCCCGAAAAAGACTTCTTCAGGACATCAATCAAAGAACCCCCCACTCATCGTCTCTTGTATAAGGATAATATCAGGGTTTACCCTATCTACTAATCTACGAAGGGCCAAGGGTTTGACTAAGCTACCCAACCCTCTAACATTGCGAGATAAGATGATCATTTCTTGATCCCCTTTTTGGGGCTTATAACTCTATGAGCCCTGGAGATCAAAGATTGTTTCCCTTGCTACACTTCCAACAACGCCCTTTTTTGTGCATCCTGTAGGTAGGACTTACAACCTACAACACTCATGACATCCTTGGGTTTAGATAGACCCAACCCACACGCGAGACTTTTTCTCCTGCCCATCCGAAAGTTTCAAGGACCTAAGATCATAATGTCCCAGGGCTCTCCCCGAAATGACAGACTTGTTTTCCCCATAGGAAGTTACGATGCCTTCCTCTTTTAGCAATGACTTCTGGACAGAGGCCGAGGGATAGGTGGATTTGATTGAGGAACCAAACTTTGAATTCAAAGAGGGAGGTCCAACACTAGCACTTTTTCCTTTTCCCATATTCCGGTTCATGGTCCCCTCTACAAGAGTAGTCCAGTCTTCCAGGTTAATCAAATTGGAGCCCAACAAATGGGGATTTGATGTACCTTCCACTTAGAAATTTACATCCTCAACATGGATCTCCTTCGTCTCGGGTGCATGAAGAACCTTTGTGGCCTCATCTTCTAGAGATGTCTCATTTGCAAGCAAATTTGTCTTTGGAATGTCTGCAAATGCTACAATCGACATTGAATCCCACCGCTCTGGAACTTGACAGGCCTAAAACTCTTGAATGACTTAGACAACATTTTTCTTATCTTCCACGCTAGAGCCCTTGCTTCCTTTTATGAGTCCATAGTGGTTTCTTCTTTAAGGTTCAAGGGTATTGTTCATAACTGAGACCATGAAAAACTAAGAAGTCAAAGCATTATTAGAAGTGTACAAAATTGTAATTAATGAAGGACATCAAAACATAGTGGAAGGTGACTTCTAGTTAGAAGGTAAGCAACTTTTTATGGTTCCCACATATCAGATCTGCGTATATTAATTAGGGAACAAATAAGATTGTGATATGTGGGAAAATTTGCAATAAAGTGAAAGTACTGGGTGACTGATGTTACAATGGAAGATTACACTAGTCCGACTCATAGAAGGAATGCATTTAGTACATAAACCTGGTTGATTCAGGCAGTGGTCATATGCTTGTCTCAGATATTAAGCGATGCAATTCTAAGTAATTCGGACAGTAAAACTGCTTATGACTTATTAAATCAGTGGTAATCTCTTTGATTGTTTCTACTACTCTTTTATGTATAAAAAATGTATATACGGCATGATACCTTAAATCAAATTAATTTGTTATGATACCTTACTATCCATACTGGATTGTTATTTTTCGATATTATATGAATTTTACTTATAAGTTATAACACGTGACCGTTAAATATGAATGTGACACTTCTTCCTCATACTGTATACTGCACCAAATGTAACCACCTTATTAATTCATAATCTAAATTGGTTAAAGCAGTGGGTTTACACCGGGAGTGGAGTAATGTTTCATTTCGAGTTACTTTTTCAGCAAGTTTTTTGGGTTCGTTTTTAGATTTTTGGTTAATCTAAAATTCTGATCCATTTTCTAAGTATTTTTTAAGTATTTCGGTTGATTTAAAATGGAGCAAAACCTTTAGAATATGGTTTTGAAAAAATCCATGCCAAACTCAGATCACCCTTGAAAATTTAACCAGATTTAAATACATTTTTTAACCTGAAAAACAAAACTCGGGAAGAAAAATTACTCCCGAATTATCCTACTCCGGTTTACACCCTCCCGGTAAGGTAGCTTTGAAGTGTTCTATGAATTAATTTCATCTTCTTGAATTCTACCTGTCTTATTACCTTTAGTTCTCAATCCAGCAAGCCTGGAGACAGTAACTGTCAGTGTTTTTATCCTATGTTTAGAAACGACACAGGGATAGATATGAGAGACAGCTTGAACTGAGCATACCTATTACCAGCCCACCGATTATTTTTTTATTTTTTTTCTTTACTGATTTAGAGGATTTTTAATATAATTCATTTTTTCCAGCCAAGAAAGAAAAAAGATGAGGCAAGAATAATACAGAGTCATGGAACTCTAAGCCTCTGTATGCAATTTGACATACCTTACCAGACGGGAGACAAAGTAAATACTGTCCTCTCCCCTAAGGGAGAGACCTTATTCCCATAAAGTGCCTCTGCCTTGGGCTCTTAAGAATAGGCTTTTAAATGGACATGAAAGGCCAGTCAAATCCACTTTTCTGCCCCTTAATAGCGAGTTATTTCTCTGAGCTTCCCTTCCTTCTTGTTAGGCAGGAGATTAGCTCTTCATTCCACACCTTCAAGCAAAGTAAATATGAGTTCTGGACCAAAGGGAGAGCCCGTATTGACTTCCCTAACATATCAGGTTGTAAGAGTTAGGTAAGAGCTCGACCAGAGGGAGATACCTTATTGCCTTCCTTCATGGCAAGACATGGAATAGGGCCAGCCACTAGACGGACAGAAAATGGCATTAATGAGGCCCTTTAAAATGTGAATTCTTATTGGCACATACTCTATGCCTCATTACAAGGCTCTAATTAACTACCTGGACAAAGATTAAATACCTGGAGGTTTATATCAGTTGATCAAACCCTCATCTATAATGGAAGCCTGCATTCACTTTTGCATTGGCGCCATAAAGGACTTTGGAAGCTAAATAAGTTGCATAAGAATGGCTTAACAACACCTAGTGATAAGATGAATAACTTATTATAATCATGGCTTAACAACTGCGATACACGCATATCTACTTATATTTTTTGGATCTAAATTCAGAGGTTCACAAGATATGAAGTACTTCAGGTCAATTTATAAGCACTTCATACATTGCAAAGAATCATATCGACGGTCTGGTTAAATTCATCTGCCATCTTTAATGGACATTAAACACTATTGGCCATGGAATGCTTATTATAGAATGCACATTAAATGTAGATAGCGAGAAACAAAAAATCTTCCAATGGAATATTGCTCCATATCTGTATGAATTTGGATGAAGAATTGTTAAAATGTAAGTTTGTATTGTTCAAAATCCAGATTGTAATTTTCAGTATTTGAGTAGATTTAAAGCCCCTAAATTAATTCAAGATCACAATTTACATTGAACAGAAAATTCTAATCAGATTTTGATCCTATTAGAAAGAAAAACCGTCCCAATAACAAGCGAATATGATAGACCCGTATCGCAGGCTGTGCAAGAGTTACCCGATATAGAAAGCTACCGAAGAAGAAGCTAGAGACTAAGAATACCTGTTTCAGGAGTCGGCTGCGTGTCGTCCATGTTGCAGAAGAGTAGGAATCGAACGCGAGACGTTTGGTTGAAATCTTTTTGGCATGAACTCGCTAAAGATGCCTGGAACTCTCAAGTGCTGCTTTCCACATCATGTGCAAATTTTCAACCCCGTAAGGCATCCAAAACGGTTTATAGTTTGTAGTTTGTGAGCAATTATTCTCATGGACAAATCATTCTCCATTAACCGAGATTCGAATTCCACGAACGGGCCATCCAGGCCTTCCCTGGGACCCATTTGAATGCTATTTTCCAACCTGTTGTTGATTATTCTTGACCACGTTGCTCATTGATTATTCTTGACCTTATAGCTCATACAACTGACCTCATCACTCATACGAAGTCACTTTACTTTTCTGACGTCATCACTTTTACAACTCACAGGGGTCACCTTTTTCTTGGCCTCATTGCTTATGTGTAAAGTTGAGATTGGGGATTGAGTTTTGGATTTAACGTAATTTGTTGGAATTATAGGTAAAGTTATATAATTACTTATAATCACATTCCATATATAGAATTTAAATGTAAGATAATTACTTTATCATTATAGTTATAGAATTTAAATTTATTAGAAATTATATTTTATGTAATTGAAATAAGTTAATGATATTGAAAAGTAATAAGTTTTAAATTTATTTTTTAAGCAATCTTGTTGGATTGAGATAAGTTTGTATTAAAAAATAAAATATTAATGATGTTAGAATTTTGGATACATTTTAATTTGATATTTTGATTAAGTTTTATAATACATATTTCATTAAAAGTAAAATTAAATAGTGGATCTAGAATCTACACCTTTGATGAAATGGAGTTTTATACAAATAAAGAATATAAAATTATATTTTATGTAATTGAAATAGGTTAATGTTATTGAAAAATTAATAAGTTTTAAGATTCATTTTTGAAACAATTTTGTTGGATTGAGTATTTTGGACACATCCTAATTCGATATTTTGGTTAAGCTCTATAACATACATATTTCATTAAAAGTGAAATTAAGTAGTGAATCTAGAATCTATAATGAGATGGAGTTTTTTAAAAATAGAGAATACAAAATTGTTTAGTTTAATGTTTTGAATGAAGATGTTGACCATTTTTTACTATCAAATTTACATAAAGTTTAAAGAAATTTCCCATTAAAACTTATTTTTTTAACATATTTTCCAATATTATTATTTATATTGTCATTTTTGTGTTTTTTCTAATAGACATAAGATTTCCATTAAAAATACAAAATATTACAAAAAATTTCCTGAATGAAGGCTATTTTAAAGCCTACATACTTGTTTTTTTCAATTCAAATTCAAACCCTAAATAGTGGGGTTGTCTGTAGCCTACCCAATTTGCAAAAAAACAAATTATATAAACAAACCCAAAACATCATAAAATTAAACTTAATAAATTAGCTTGACTTCACATCCCAATTGGGTCTTTTGATTAAGATATATAGAACACATATTTCATTAAAAATGAATGAAATATTTGATCTAGACCTTTAGTTAGATGGAGTTTTAAAAAATAGAGAATGCAAAATTGTTTAGTTTAATGCTTTGAATTGATATGTTATCCATTTTTTACTATAATAATATTATTATATCAAATTTAAATAAAGTAGAAAAAAATCTCCCATAGTCCATCTAAACTTGATTTTTTTATAGTTTTTTAATATTATTATTTTTTTTTGTCATATATATTTTTTTATAAGTATAAGAATTCTATTAACAATACAATATATTAAAAAAAAACTTATAAAAATACAATAGAGACCCTACAAAGTTACCATTTCCAATTCAAGTTTAATCTCTACTACAGAGTTGTTCAAAGCATTTACATATCTTTTCCAACATGCAAAAAATAATGTATTCAACAAATTAGAAACGTCAAATATATCAAAAATCTATAGTCCATAATAACATGAGTTCTAAGCATAGAAAATAAACAAAAAGACAAATTCATCCAGATTTGTCTCATCACTGCTAAGAATAAGATTTCTATTAATAGTAAAAAATATTCCAAAAAATCCCCTCAGGAGGACTATTTAGAGCCTACATAGTAAACTTTTTCAATTTAAATTCAAAACTTAGCTGTTTCGGGGCTTTCTTAGTATGCAAAAAAAAAAAAAACAAATTCATATAGTTTTTTCTCAACATTGTTGATGTCTTTAAAAGATATTAATTGATAAACCTAAAATGGTGTTGTCTTGACATCCGAATAAAAATAAATAAATTAATGATTAATTGAAATTTACAAATATAAATAAAAATTGATCAATGAAACTTTTATTATCCTCTTTAACATTGATCTCATCCACCCCATGTTCCAAACTATATAGTGTGACATGGTGTTTTTGCAATAGTGAGCATTTTCTTCATAAATTTTCTTTGTATTGTCAAACTCAAAAGGTAGCTTTTAATGTTCTGTGGGTTAATCTCATCCTTCCGACTTCTATCTGTTTTATTAACTATAATTCTATATCCAGGAAGCCTGGAGACAGTAGCTGTAAGTGCTTTTGGCAAACGGCTAACATTGGGATAGATATTGAAATAGACATAATAGACAGCTTGAATGGGATACCATGCCAACATTTTTCATTTTTTTTTTTTACTGATTTACTTATTCAAATTGGATCGATATAAAGTAGAGGATTTACCTATTTCAATGTATTTTTTCATTCTCTATCCTAACTTTTTAGTATGAGTATGAATTGTAATATGTAATTTCTTCATACCAATTTCTTCATATATATATTTGGGCATATATCTTAAATTTTGACAATCATGAAAATTGATGATTGGACTATATGATTATTTTCCCCATCCATTATTTTTGTATTGCATTGAATCTAAATCTTTCCTAAAAGTTGCAGCTCAAAACATGAGTTTTGTATGATGGGTTTGGATTTGGTTTTTTGGTGATTTAAATATTGTATTTTCTGCAACAACATTACAACAAGCAAAACTTTCATGTCAAAAAAACAGGAAATAAAACATTTCAAAGGATTGATCCTTGTGGCTACTTCTCTTTTTATTTTTATTTTTCTGGTATCTTAGTTTTTACATATTGTACATGGTTTCCAAGAGTCAAGTCTAGTGTTTCCACCATCCCAACCTCAAGCATTGTGAAAACAATGAGATAGTGACTTGCACTGGGTACTAAATGTTTGAATAAATTTCTATTCAATCACCTTCCAAATATGAATCTAATATATTTAGAGAACTAAAGTATTTATAGTGATTTTCAACACAACTATAAAAATCTGCAAAACCTATTGAGAAGGGAACGTCTTTTATGTTTTAACATAATCATCATTAACAAGAAATATGAAGAAAAATGTAATAAAGACAATTATCACTTAAGTTCAGTAAAGCTAAAATGCATTTTGCTCATATTGGCAACCAATAATGGAATGCCACATCGCCCTTTTTTAAATTTCTCCATTTTTTTTAGAATTGGCAAGTGTAAGGATTGTACATAATAATATATATAGTTTGCTATGCATACAAGGTTGAGGCAACTACAAATGTGTGTGTGTATATATATATATATATATATATATATATATATAGTCATCCAAGGGTACGCTATCCCATCCCTAAAACCAATACAACATAGGAAAAAAATAAAATTTATATTAGTAATAAATATAACTTATATTTTATGTAATTGAAATAAATTAATACATAAAATATATATAAATAGTTGATTTAAAGAAAACAGGTAATTTTTTGGAACAGTAGATAACAATCATTCCTTCCAACCACCCAATCTAACATATTTTTTAATATTATTATTTATATTATCATACTTTTGTATTTTTATAATAAACATAAATTTCTTATTAATAAGACATAATATTACAAAAAAACTATTCTATAATGATGGGGTAAAGACTATTTTAAAACCTTCCCATTAAAATTAGACAATTAAAGTTCAAGCACTGAATTGTGGCAATGTACATGCCCATCCAAATTTGAAAAAAAACAAAAACATATCAACAAACTCAAAACATCATCAAATTAAATTAAACCTAATAAATTAGCATAAGCTCACATCCCAATTTGGACTCCGGAGTTTTGGTTAAGATCCATAGAACACATTTCATTCATAGTGGATGTAAAATCTAGGCTGTTAGTAAGATGGAGTTTTAAAAAATAAACAATACAAAATCGCTTGATTTAATGCTTTGAATTTATATGTTACCAATTTTGGGGTAACAATATTATTAAATGAGTCATCTAATAACAAATTTAAATAAAGTTTAAAGAAATCTCCCACATTTTTACATGTTTTAAAATATTTTTATTTTTATTTTCATGTTTTGGTGTTTTTTTTTAAGTATAATTTTTTTATTAATAATATAATATATTAAAATGTATTAAAATTTGATTTTTGTTTACATATTTTTTAATAAATTATTATTTTTATTTTTGTGTTTTTTTTTATAAGAATAAATTTTTTATTTGATGTAGGAGTATTTAGCTTCTAAAACCTAGTTTATTTATGAGACTTAAGGGGTCTTTTATTTTACCAAGGGAGTTGGTTTCCTAAGTGTGTAATTGTTATATTTTCCTATGTATTAAATAGTTTTTAGAAGAGATACATAGGATAGGGCTTGTTGATGAAGGTGGGGATTGAATTTGTAAATGTTCTCGAATGTGTGAGAACATGATAGGAGTTGAGAGATCTTAGGATAGTTAGATCTTAAGAGGATTTTGAGTCCTAAAGCTAGGAATTGAGTGAGAGGATCCTTAGGGATTGTTGTGAGATTATTGTGGATTTGAACAAACTGTAGTTCAGGATCCTTTTGTATAAAAATGTAAACCTTAGAGGCATTCGAGGTTGGCCATTTAAGGAAGAAATCAGGCCAAAGAGGGGAAGGAAGGGCCTATTGAGTGTAATTTAGGCCGAAGAAGGAAACAAAGCCTATTGTAAATCTATTGTACATTGAGTGTGCATTTGATCAATGAAAGGACATTCTGTTTCGAATGTCTCCTGAAGAAGTCTCTGTTCATGTTATGAATATCTCTATTACTAATTATCATTAGAAATTCTGTAGAACTCTGCATATTTCATTTGAACGTTAGTAAGTGACATATCGTGTGTGTAGGTCGTGCGAGAATCTTCATGGAGGATTAAGGTGATTCCCTCAAATCAGAACGAAAGAGTCAAATTGACGATCATTGATCAACATAGGATCAATGATCCTCATTCGTCATACATCAAATAAGTGTGTGCAGAAGCTAACTGGATTGTTCGTGTCATCCAAATGGTGAAGAAAGGCTACAGGAGCCGTCGATATTGGAGAAGATCAGTTTTGGGTCATCAAATCATGATATAAGGGGGAATTAGTCCTAATCGTTGGGTTGTTAGACCGATGTGGAAAAGTGGTAGATCTATCAGTGAATCTGGATTGTTAGATCATAAGTCAGATCAAGTGAGAGCTGTAAGATCTCATCATAGAGCTTGGAACAACCTTGACCGTCTAGTAAATATTTGATTAAGTCCCTGTCGTTAGATTGATAGAAAGGGTTTAGAAGTAGCCGACCATTGATCGAGATTAAAAAGGGGAATCGAACGGTGGAGATCTCTCTAGCATTTTGTAATGTGTGAGAGTTAAGGGCAAGGACCATTTGTGAAATAATCCTAGCCATTAAAGGCTTTTCCACATGTCAAATTGTGGTTTATTTCGTGGGCACCCTGCTCTGAGATTCGGGTCGAGGGGTTGACCCTCCAAAAGGTAAGCGCTCCGTCACCGCCCGTGATGTATGGTGGATAAGTGTTAGGCATTCAACACTATAAAGATTAAGCACCTAGGGTTTAATTTTGTTGTTTATATATATTTTCCATTTGGTATTAAGTGTAGGATTTGAGCTTGTAGTCATATGGAGGCCTAGAATAATATTAGAATTGTATGAGTTAAGGACATGGAAGCTAGTTAGAGCCATTTTTCACTAGTTGCAAGAAAAGACAATGAGTTTACAGTTTTGAATGTGAACCAGATAGGCCATGGAAATGAATGATCAAATAGTTGATCCATGGATGTGATCAAGTAACGAGGATCAAGTTTTGAGTATGAAAGGATAAAGTCGAGACTAAGAGAAAAAAAATAATGATGATGAAAGAGATCATAAGTTAGAGATCTTTGAACAACCTTGTTGTAGGTTTTTAGAGAGCAACCCCGTGTTATTGAAGCTGTCATACTATGGGTAGACCTCAGATAGGTCATCACTATTAATAATACAATGTTTTAATTTTTTTTTTATAGGAACACAATTTAGAGCCCACAAAGTTGTCATTTCCAATTCAAGTTCAACCCTAGTATGGAGTTGTCCAAAGAATTTCCATGCCTTTCCCAATATGCAAAAAAATTGTATTAAACAATCCAGAAATATCATCAACCTAAAGCTAATAATAACTTGAGTTCTAATCATAGAAAAGAAAAAAAAAACAAGTTCATCTAGGTTTACCTCATCATTGTTAAGAATTTATTCTATTAATAGTAAATACATATTTCAAAAACTTCCTTAGAAGGCTATTTAGAACCTATAGAACCTAATTTTTCAATTCAAATTCAAGACCTCTACCGTTGGGTTGCTTAGAAGATTTCTTAGTATGTAAAAAAGTTTCCATAGAATATAAATCAAGATACAAGTTCAATTCTTCCTTATCATTGTTGATGTCTCTCAAAGATATTAACTGATAAAACCAAAATGGTATTGTCTTCACAATAAATAGGCAAATTTTGAAAGCGAAACGTGTTCTCCTTTTAAAGTTGGAATAGAGTTCTTGTGAACCATAAAATAAATAAATAGAAAGGCTGGAAAGAAGAATTAGGAAAAAATTCAGTGATAAGTTGACAGTTACAAATATAAATAAACATTGATAAATCAAACTTTTAATGTATGCTCATAGTGGTATACTCTTTAATATTGATCTCATCCCCCATGTTCCAAACTATATAGTGTGACATAGTGGTATACTCTTTAATGTTGATCTCATCCCCATGTTCCAAACTATATAGTGTGACATAGTGGTTTTCAATAGTGACATTGTGTTCAACATTATCTATGAAGAAGTTAATGAGCAATTTCCTAATCTCTTCTTCTACCATTTTCTTTGTATTTTCAAACTCAAAAAGTAACTTTGCACTTTGCACTGTTCTATGGCTAATATCATCTTCCAGACTTATTAACTCTAGTTCTATATCCAACAAGTTTGGAGGCAGTAGCTGTAAGTACTTTTATCATATGTTTACAACACACAGTGGAATAGATATGGAAATATACATTGTAGACAACTTGAATGGTGATACCATCCCACCGACTATTACTCGTTTTTTTGGGACTGATTTACCTATTGAAGATGGACCCATATTAAGTAGAGAATATACATAGAAAATTCCCAATTTCACTTTGTAATGATCACCTGTGCTAGTGGGGATTTTTAATATAAATCATTTTTTCCAGCCAAGAGGGGATTTTTAATAGAAATCAGTTTTTCCAGCCAAGATAAAAAGGGTACAGGCAGGGATGATTCTAAGTCAGAACTCTGAGTCTCTGTATCCATTTTGTGTATGTTAAAATGCAAATTTTTATTTGCACATATTCTATGCGTCATTACATGGCTCTGATTAACTAAATGGACAAATTAAATCCCTGCAGGTTGATATCAATTAATCAAAG
>ML786016.1:223294-239440 GCA_009831015.1 Picea engelmannii | reverse complement strand
TTCTGATGTTCCTGCGCCTCTGCTTGTGTGTCCTCTTCCATGGCCTCTTCTTGTGGCTACTAAATCTCTTCCAGTATCGGTGTAGAGTGCACCAGTGGTATCTCTGGGGATGGGATCTCATCGATATCGACGATCTCCAGTTGTTGTTGCTCGTTTTATTTCAACGATCCTCGTGACCTAGTTTGAACTCTGGTCGGTCTGGCGGTCTGACCTGGTTCAACGGACTTTGGTGGTGCCATAGCGGTGGGTGTGGAACGTCTGTTGACTTTAGAAGACTGTGGTGAGCTCTGTGGTCTCACTCTAGTCGTTCGATCTACTGTTGCTCTCTCTCTATTCTCCTTTCATGAATAAACAAGTTGTTTTCGTGCTCGCATGTTGTATGGGCTTGTCATGAAGCTTATCGCGGACGCTTCCTCCATGATGTGATTAATGCACCATAACTGTGGGTTCAATGCATCTGCATCAGTTTCGTACTTGCCATTACGCCTTTCTTTCCATTTCTAGTTGGCATGTTTAATGTGACGTTCCATCAGTCCTTGTCGTGCTTTAATTTCTCTTAGAGTTGTCCTCTCATCCTGCTTTTGCAAACTTTTTGTTTCCTGCTCATTTGTCTTAGGCATGTAACCATTTCTCTTTCCTTAACTGCATTCATATTTCAAGCGTCCTGTGGATTTTTTTATTTATTTTTACTGTGCGGTGGGTGGTCGACTGTTCTTGTACATCTTTAGTCATCTCCCATTGATCATTCCTCTGAGGTTTGTGCCTGCTAAATCTCTTAACTGTACAACTCCACCTTCTGTTACATATTTGACCTTGTATGGTCCTAGCCAATGCATTCTTAGCTTTCTTGGGTGTTGAAATGACTTGTTGTCATAGAGAAATACTAGATCTTCTTACGTGAAAGTCTTATTCTTAATGTGTCGATCGTGCCATGCTTTGTCTCTGGCTTTCTGCACTTGTTGATGGAATCCTGCCAGGATTCAGTCTTCCTCCATTACTAATAGCTGATTTAGTCTTTCTTGTATTGCGTTGCATTCTGTCATTTGTGTGATAGAGGCTACACGTAAGCTGGGTACTAGAAATTCTAATGGCACTACTGCTTCTTGGCTGTAGACGAGTTTGAAAGGTGTGTGCCCTTTCAACTTTTTTCATGTCATCCTATACACCCATAATATTGTTGGTACTTTGAGATCCTAGTCGTCTCTGTTGACATTACAGATCTTTATCAGTGCATTCTCTAGAATTTTTTTAAAGGCCTCTACTGTGCCATTCGCCTATGGATGATACAGTGTGCTTCTCTAGTGGTGAAATTAAAATTCCTCGAGCATCATGCAAATGGTGTTATTTATGAAATGCGTGCCTTGGTCACTCATCAAAACTCTTGGGCATCCAAACCTAGTAATTACTTGTTCAAATAAGAAGTGTGCAACGGTCTCTGTGCTACAGTCTTTTACTGGTGCGGCTTCCGCCCATCTTGTTAGGTATTCCGTCGCGGTGATGATGTATCTTGCCCTTGTTCTCTTGGATGGTAGGTTAATCAATCCCACAAAGTCTATTGCCTATTTATCAAATGCCTGTAATTTCACTTGTGGTCGTAGCGGCATATCGTCCCTTATGTTGGGTTTGCTTGCCCTTTGAAAGACATCGCATCTCTGATAGTACTCTTTCGAGTCTCTGTGAATGGTTGGCCACCATAATCCTGCGCTATATATTTTCTTGCGTAGTGTCCTCCTTCCAATCCCTCATGGGCTTCTGCTAAAAATCTTGATCGTTCGTGCTCCAACACGTACCTTCATAAAATGCTATCTGCGCCCATTTTATATAAATGTCCTGTGATCAGTTGATAGTCGGTTGCGCGAACTAATAGGTTCTTCTTCTATGCGGTGGTATAATCTTGTGGTGCGGTACTTGTACTCAAGTACTGGATGATATCTGTGAAGTACTCATCAACAATATGTACATAAAATAGTTGTGCATCCGGAAAATATTCTTTTAATTTCATGGGTTCTTCTCCATTTATGACCCGTGATAGGTGGTCAGGTCTTACATTTAGTTTTCCTGGTTTAACAATTACTTCGAAGTCAAATTCCTGAAATAACAATAACCATTGACAGATTATCCCCCCCAACATTGGCTTGTTGACTAGGTATTTTAGGGCTGAGTGATTTCTAAACATCTTAAAATGATTTCCCAATAGGTAGTGTCTGAACTTCTGAAGTGCATAAACCATAGCTAGGTCTTCTCTTTCCGTTGTGTTATAGTTATGTTCTAAATCAGATAGTTTTCTGCTTGCGAATGCTATTGGGTGATCCAAGTCTCCTGCTCTTGGCTGCGCCAAGATAGCTCCAAGTGCTATCGTTGATGCATCTACATGCACATGGAATGTCTTTCCCCAGTCCGGAAATGCTAATATCGGTACAATGACCATCTTCTCCTTCAGGGTATCCAGACCGTGTTGACACTCGTCGTTCCATTGGTACTTTGTATCCTTCCTTAGCAGTTTTTCCACTGGTGTTGTGACCTGAGCATATACTTTGATGAATTTTTGATAGTATCATGTGTGTCCTAATGTCGCTCGTAGCCGACAGACTGTTTTTGGCATTGGTAAATTAACGATGACTATGATATTTTCCGAATCGACCAATAGCCCTTGTTTGCCTACTATATGGCCCAATAGTATCCCAAATGGTGTTCCAAATATACATTTATTTATGTTTAGTGATATCTAACATTGTCTGCATCATTCTAGCATCAAGCATAAAACTTCCATATGGTTTTTCAATAGACTATATATTGTCTAGTCGTCCAGGTATACTTCGAGAAACTGATGGATGAATTCTTTAAATGTTGCGATAACCACTCCGGAGAATATTGTTGGTGCATTCTTCAGTCCAAATGTCATGAATATATATTGGTAAGATCCCCATTCCATCGCGAACGTGGTCTTGTATCTGTCCTCCTATGTTATCTTAATCTGATGGTAGCCTAAGAATCCATCGGTGAATGAGTAAGCTTCGTGTCCCATGACATTCTCTAACACTTCATCTGTGAACGGTGGAGGAAATGGGTCGTGTAGGCATGCATCGTTCACTTTTCTCAAGTCGACGCATATCCTAATCCCTCTGCCTTGTTTCTTGTCCTGTACGACCATCGGGCTTATCCATTATGATTCCTCGACTGGTTCGATTATGTCGGCTTCAAGCATCCAATCAATTTCCTCTTTAACATTATGTTTATATGTGGGATTCAGTGTATATGGTCACTGTCTAATCGGTCTCACTTCGGGTCTGAGAGGTATCTTCATCTCTCCCAGTTCTCCTGCTATACCCTTCATCTCTGTAAATGTGGTAGGAAATAAGTCGTTGTACTCGCGCAACAACTTTGTAATTCTTTCTACTGTTGACTCATCCCAGTAGTCTCCAATGTTGGCCATTTTGGGATGTTCAGTTGTTCTGATGTTAAATTTATTTACCTTGATTGGCGCAAAAATAACTTCAGATTCTATGGGTGGTCCCTTCACATCTCTTTTGCCTTCTACTTCTTCAATCTGAATTTTGCGCGGGTCATCGTCGTTTGGTATTTCCTCCTGTACCTGGTAACAGGACAGTATTTCCTTGACTATCTGCTTATTGTGTTGTTGTTCTTCGGTAATAAGTTCTATTTATGGTTCTTCAATGAATATGACTCCTCTTATCCATTTCAAGTCTCCATCTATGTTGGGGTTCTCGTGCTCGAACGAGAAAGTGATGGAAAAGTTCTGTTGCAATGTCGTCCATTTTGTAGTTCCTTTGCACAATTCCTGATCTGTATACCAGTTCACTGGTATGCCTTCTAATGTGTGAATGAAGTGGTGAGGCCATTCCTCTGGAGGGGTCATCTTCCACAACGTTTCTCATTCTTTCAAGTGCTTTGTTGGTGTCCTTATTCCTTCATATCTCCGTTGTTTATTGTTTTTCTATTCTGTGTCGAACCTTATGCGTAGTAACCTCTTACATTGGTACCAGTTTGTGATGGTCTCCTTATGTGCGCCCCACCATATCGCGGGTGTGGCCTTGAGTACTAAATTCAGTGCTAGTAGCCTCTAGTTCTCTAGTACTTTGTCTTCATATTGTGTCAAGAATGTTTCCAAATCATTCAATCCGTGGAAGCTGGGTGGTTCTTTGAGTTATGTACCTATCCACCGTAGTGCACAGTCTATTCTTGTACATATTCTCGTGGATACTTCGTGTAGTCTCTGCTGCGAGTTCTCTAATCTAGTGTCTGAATCTGTTGCACATGAATTAATACTGCGCCAACTGAGTACCCCGTCTGTATTTAGGTTTACATAATCCTCCTCGTGCATAGTTGTTCTGCACAACTGACTGATTTCCTCTAAGTCCAGGCAAGTGGGTTCTACGAACCTCTCCCCTTCTGATGGATCTAGTGGTGCTATGACTCTATAATCTCTGGATTCAAATGTCATTTTCTTGGTCTTCAAGTTAATAATGGTATGGTTGTCAAACATCCAATCCGAACCGAGTAGTGTCGGGTACGATGTTGTGCCATCCACTATTTTGATGACTTTAAAATCTTCTTTAGTGCGCAGACCATCAAGATCTACTGTTACTCCTTTTAGTCTCTCGATTGGTAGGACCCTATGTTGGTTTGATAGTTTTATTGCCAGGTTTTCTTGGGTAGCACATTCACTTCGGATCCTAGGTCCAGTATGATATCTCCCATATTGAAATCTCCAATGTTAGCATTCAATCTAAATTCCCTACTTGTTCTCCTTCTTGTGTGTAGATGATTGAAAATTTTCGGTTCTAGCTTTTGTTATGTCTCGTTGCTACATTTCTCTAGGATGTTTTGCAACATTTTCACAGATGAAGGATCACTGAACATTTTGATGCATGACTGTAAAAAGTCTTGGATAATACTTACTTGTCCCTTGGGTGGAATTCCTTTGGTATGATCCAATGATGGTGGCATTTCATATTTTGGGGCTTCATGGGCTGGTTAAATAGTGGAAGTCGACGTGGTGTCTACCTTTTGAAATTATTCAGAGAGTGCTTTCGGATCCATCGCATAGGTTTTATGTTCTTCGACGTTTCGGACCAAACCAGTGTGGTCCATCATCAGGAAAGCGCATTTTCAAAAAGCGCTTTCCTGATGATGGACCACACTGGTTTGGTCCGAAACGTCGAAGAACATAAAACCTATGCGATGGATCCGAAAGCACTTTTTGAAATTATTGTCAGGCTTCCTTAAAAGTCTCATTTTCTTTGGGTGCATCAAACTACTTCATTGGTTCAATGCTCTTCTTTATCCATTGGTTCTGTGCAGGTTCTTGTGGGAAGATGTCGTTTTCTGTCTTCTTTGCTCCGCAGGTGACTATGTTGATGTTTCATCCATCCTCCCTTGCTTCGGCTGAAATCCATTGAACGTTTTGATTGTTTTGGTTCCTATTTTCCTGGATCTTTACTAATAGTGTCGGGCATTCCTCTATCTCGTGGTCTGATGCGTAATAGTACATACAAGTTGTTGGCGGCAGTGGGCATTCCCGTGCATAATGCCACGGTTGCTAACAATTGTGGCATGTGACTGGTCCTCTGCCACGTTCGAAACCTCCTCTATCTCGTCCTCCTCCTCGATAGGCTACTCGGTCCCATCTCGGTGCGTTGTACTGTGGTGCTTGATTATACTACGTGGTATTATACTGGGGTTCCACTGGGTTGTACTGTGGTTGTGCGTTGTATATGGTTGTTACACAATGTTGTACTACTGTTGTGTAGGGTTATATGGAATTGGGGTTTGATTGAACTGTGGCACTGCTTGCCCAGTCATCATTTCGGCCTGTACCCTGTAGGCGTCCAATGTTCTCTCTCGCATCAGCTCCATGGTTCGAAAATATTTGTCATCATGGCCTACAGACTTACAAAAGGTGCAGTAAGAATTATTTGGAACAGTCTGGTACTTATGCATCATCGTGCGATGATAAGGGTTGTGATTCAATTTTGTGCATATCTCGCACCATAATCCTCCCTGTGGTAGCGGGTTTGGCATGCCTGTTGACATATACTACGTGAATGTTGGGCATTTGTTCTTATGGTGTCCTTCCATTCTGCATGTGGTGAACCAAGCAGATGCCTGTTTGTCCTTGTTCTTGTTCTTATTCAATTGAAATGTTAGGTTCTTCAAATCCTCCTTCAATTGTTGAATAGTTGGGTTCGTCTGCTGGTACTGGTTCTCTTCCAGCTACAAAGCTGCCTGTAGAGCCTTGGCCTACGTCTAAATTTTTTTTTTTCGTAAGGGATATTTTATGTGTGGAAGTGGTGCATTGAAAAATAGATGATGGTGCTGCATCTCGGTCATAAGGTGTTTTAACTTCCCCTTCAATCGCTTGAATATCTGGTCAATCTCCCATACAGACTCTCCTGGTTTTTGTTTGATCTCAATCATTTCATTCATGTACTGGTCCTCTGAGATCGGCTTCTGGAACTCATTAATTAGTAGCTTCTTAATATCTGCCAGTGTCCTCATTGTCCCAGGGGCACTGTTCATGTCTAAACTCATGTACCAGTCTCGTTCACGGTCTCTCAGTGTGATCGCTAGTTGCGCAAGTTTGGTATCTTCATCCATGATCTTTTTCGCCTCCCAGATCTTTGCACAAATGAAAAAATGCTTCTCAAAGTCCTTTGTTGCTTCTCCTCAGAATTCTAGTAATCAGATTGTTGGGTCATGTCCTTCCATTCTAAACATTGAATTGCTGCCTCCGTTGCGTGGTGTAGATACTTGACTAGTGCTGCCTGAACTGGCTCCTCCAGTTGTTTCTCCCGCGATAGATGTACTTCTTTCTATCAGACTTCCTCCGAAATTTGGTTGTCGAAACAGTGGTGTTCTCTTTGGTTTATTGGTCACACATGGGTTTATGGGTTCCACACTGGCATTTATATGTAAAGGATGGCTATATTCTCCTCCTGTTCTTGGGCCTCTTATTTTCCTCTCATAGGTTGTGCGCAGGATTTCCTCAATTTGCTCCATAGCCCAAAGATCCTCTACCTCTTCTTCATTGCTTGCCAAGCCCTCCGTCGCGGCTATGACTCTTTTCTTGGTATTCACCTTATATTGGTAGGGTACTCTCCTATGCGTCGTTCCTGGTGACACCAAGATCCACTTAAGTTGGTCGTCATCCATCAAGATCAGGTCCAAGAATTCCTCCTCCTTCTTGCCTTTAGCCTCACCTTCGTCCATTTATCCTTTGTTTGTCAGTGCTTCCCCCCTTCCCCCATGCACATAAGGAAGTCTAGTTGTCTGCTTCCATTGTCGTTACACCATTTTCATATAACAATATTTTAATAGAAGTATACAGTGATCGAATGTACCTTCCATGGGGTCCGCATATAAATTCCTGCTCTACTATGTTGTATGACTTCACTGTGTCAACTGCAAACTCTGTGATGAATCCTGTCACAATACTATCAAGCTAGAAGTCGGATGCGCGGGTGAATTTATTGTTCACCTGTTGTAACTGCTCAATCTGTACTGGGGTCCAATCTAGCTGTCGGATCGGGTTCGTCACGTGGTTATCTTTCAAACTCAGTATTCACTCCTGCAGTAGGTGGGGAAGATCACAGAAAAAGACTTCGTGTAAATCAGTAAACACATATTTATCCAGATATTTGCGAGGTGTGAGGCTAGGGTTTCCATTATCCTTCTGGGAAAACTCTAGTTCTTTAGTTCTCAACCAGCCTTCGATTTCTACTTTCGTGGGGTTCCATGGTCTCAACATTCCCTTCTAGTGGCTCATCAGTCTTCTGGGTTCACTCATTATGTTCCCATGCATTCTATCTCATCTACTCAGTCCTCTCTTGTTTCTCTTACAACGACAAAAGAACCATTTGTTGGTTTCTTGGCTGAATGACTTCTCTCTACTACCTGCACCGTAGACCCAGGGTTCATATCTATAAGGGTACCAACATATCCTAAAACTATCGGCCCTTCTGGTAAACCAGAAGGCAACACAGTACACAGAGTGCACTGCGTAGTCTCACCCGAGATAGCTTTAAATGGGTGGCTGTAATACTCAGGTGTTTACAACCTAGGATCAAGTATGAGATAGGGGATTTGCATTCTGAGCCATTAATTGAGATTTATATTACGACTTACTATTATTATGTTTACTACTTTAACTTCGTGGCCTCTATTATTGATAACTCAACAACAATTACTCAGTAATATAGTAACTCRTTCATTCATTCATTCATCCATTTCACACAACATTTAAATAATAAATGTATGACAAAGGTATGCATGMATTCATCACATTACACAGGTATTACCATGGTTCACCCCCTCCTGGGCTACGTCCACAAAGATTCGACTCTTGGCTCTCTTATTATGGCAGTTCTGTAATTCTTGTGCCTCACGCTTACAATTCTTCTCAGATGGGTAGAATCTYTGTGAGGCGAACTAGATTGCACCAGGCTCCACAACCTACGGTCTAATCCTCAGAATCCACCTCTTCTCTTCCTCTTAGCTCAATTGCTTACAAGAATAGTTCTCTCATAAAAAATAAACCCTTACATAAATATAATCAGACTCTACAAAGGTAGTGAACCAAACTTCTTCCGAACTCCAGCGAACCTTTCTATGATACCTGCGTTTCTATATTTATATCTATTGGGCTCTTCATCCATTTACACAAAATTCTTACAAAAACCCTAACAACTACTGTCGTTAGGTCTTCCTTCTTTGCATGCATGCATTTTCTTCCTTCCAACTATTGCCTCCTTCTTGCATGCGTGCGTCTTGTGCTTCTTGCCAGTTGTCACTTTCCTCCTGCACGCTTTCTTTCCCACGATTGTTCTTCCAGTTGTCATTCTTCTTTGTGCACACTTTCTTCCCCACTTCGGCCTGCTGCCAATAGGCCCCCAACACTGACATGTGACTCGTTCTGAGTCACCTAATCTTTCTGATCTTCCTCGGTCTCTTCAGTGATCAAGTGGTCTTATGTGGATCGTTGCATTTTCGTGTGGCATGGGGAGGGCTAGTTCTCTTTCTTTGGTCTCCACTCTTTTGTTGGTTTGTGTTGTCGACGACTCTATGCCTCTGCTGCTACTTAATCTCTGGGCCTCTCCGAGTGTCCTGAGGAGTTGTCCTATTTCTTCTAGGTATTTTTGAGTCACGACTACAACCTACAACCTACATGCTACTATAGGTGGGAATTCTAGTGGAAAATAAAAAATAAGGTAGAACTAGATACTAGAACCGTAGATGGAAAAATCCCATAGCACAAGACTGTCATTGGTTAGTAGTCCTCCAGCTCCATGTCGTCATCGCTACTGCTCTTTCCTCTAATATTTGGAGCCTCTACAAGATCATCCAATCCAATCTGTGGAATTGGATATGCTACTATGGAGGATGACCCCTCAAGAGGAATATCATCCTCAAAAGTGACCAACTCTAACACTGAGTCATTAAGATCCATGTTGGACAATACCAACTGAGCCACTCACTGATTTGGGATTCAATGAGTGAACCAAGCAATGAAAGGTGTGCAATCATTATTCCATCTGCTGATAAGAATATCTTGTATGGTGGTGAAAAAGATCGTTGTTGGTGTTCCATTCTCAGGGGAATTATTCTGTAAATTATGGTTCTCGTGGACTCAATCATGGAATCCCAACCCTCATAAACCTCTCATAGGATGGGATTTTCTATGTCTACAAATTCTAACAAAGAGATGATAGGGTCCATGATCTTAAAGGTAAGATCTACCCTCTCCCACCAAGAATCATCTAACATTATATCCTTGACCTTTTTTGAAGAAGCTTGATCTGTCTTTCTCCAAAAAGACCAAAACTTTGAAATAACCATGGACCCAAGAGCGGGCTTGACCTCCCTCAACCTCTTAAGCATGATGAATGAAGATGCAAACCACGTATCTGCAACCTTCAACAATGATAGTTGTGTGTAATTTTTATAGATTGTGAGTTTATTGGTATGGTTTTGTACAAAATTGTAGATATGATGTGCATCCTCAATAAGACTTTTGATCCATGTCACATCCAAAGCAATGGATTTAAGTGCTAAATTCAAGGAATGAACAATGCAAGGTGTCTAAAATATTTTTGGATATTTAGCTTCCAAAACCATGCCAACAACCTTGCAAACAAGTGCATTATATGTAATAATTTGCACACAAGAATCAACACCTATATTTTCAATAACTTTAATGAACAACTCACCCATATAGTGTGCCTCTTTGTATTTTCCAAAAACATCCATCGCTTTCAATAAAACTGGTCTATTCAAGGAAGACACTATGAAGTTGATGAGTGGATGGCATGCATTTGCCCATCCATCTGAAACAATACTAACACTAGATGAGGGCCAAGCTGCTTTAATAGGCTCTAGCATTTTATCCACCTACCTCTTTTCCTTAACCAACAATGTGGTTCTAAGCCTCTCTGAACTAGGAGGCATGTACCTTGTTGGAGCCCCTTGAGTTAGACCTCAACACATCTCAATAAAAAAGGAGACTATGAAACATTAAATGATATGAAGTTGAGATAGAAAAAAAACCCAATGGTAATATCCAACTCATCTCGCCTCTCTTGCTGAAATATCTTGTCCATTGGACCCATTGTGGGCCTCTTTCTTGTTGTTTCACTCCCACCCCTAAATGGGTGTTTTCTATATGGTTTCCTCAAGAATGGAAGAGGATCCTCATTCTTAGTTTCCATAGATGTATTTTCCATGATCCCCTCGCCAACGTTGGCCTTTCTTTCCAGTTATATTCGTTTGGATGCACTCACTCCTTGTCATGGTCCAAGTCCACAAGGTGTTACCAACAAATGGCCCTTTACTTAGAAGAAGGTGCTTGTAAATTAATTATTGCAAAAACTACATGTCCAAAGAATATTACCTCCCCACTTTAACTTGGACCCGCGCCCTAGATGTCTAGTGACATACTTCCACAATGGATACTTTGATTCTTGAGCTTACTACCTTGCTAAAATGATGTTTTTTTTTAGCATTTCAAATTGTTGCTACAACCCCACTTCTAGCAGATGGAACACTAGCTGACCCTATTGAAAATGAAGGAGGGGGGACAACATTAGTGGTAAAATCCCTCCCTTTCTTTTTCCCTCTTCCAGCGTCCCTTGATGATTGAGCCATGGTTGTTGTAGAGAAGTTGTTGGACTACTGATGTAGAAAAAAACTTGAAGAACGGTGGACATATACACTTGATTGGCACTTGGAATCTCTTCTCACACTCCACTAAAGCCCTTTGTTTCACTCTAAGTCACTTGCTACTCCAACCTGTGGGAAGAATGAGGCCAAAAACAAGTCAAAAATCAGCTTTATGGGACCACATACTCTCTTTTCTTTGGGACACGTGTTGCATTTTCACGACACAAAATTGAGTGGTGTTGGACATGAAATTGCAATGTGTCACATGCACATGACACATTGCAATATCATGTATGACACATGTCAAGTGGAATCATGCCATATTCGATGGACACACGACATGAGGGGGGGTTTGGATGTATCTTGTGACTTAGGAACCACCATAGTTAGTTTTTACACTTCAAGTTCAAGACATAGACAATGGGGTTATTGAGGGCCTAGAGTGACAAGTTCATCTAAGTTTTCCTCATCATTTTTTATGTATTTGAAATATATTTATAGATAGATGCAAAATGATGATGTCTTGACATTAAATAGGCATTGTTATCCCCTATCCTAGGGTTAACTAAGGAGATTTTGTCTCGAGGCCCACAAGTCCTAGACATGGAGTATCGAGAGCCATATTGAGTTGATATTGGCCCTGAAGGGCCCATCCTTTTTCTTCAGCGCATCCATTCTGTCAGCAACAACAACATCCATCCCATCAACCTGGTTCTGAAGTAACAATGGGTCTTGCTCCATGAGGTAATGAGTTCGGGTATCATGGTATGTGTCACTCTGATTCTCAAAGAATTTGAATATGTGCATTTAATTCTCTTTTTCTTCTTGATGTTTTCTTGGACATTATGCATTTTAACTTGTCCATACCTGGGGGGGATGACATAGTACCCTGGAAATTTGTTTCCCTTACGGATGAGTTTCCACTGGGTGGGTCTATGAAAGGCCATCGTCCATTCCTTCTATACTTATCACTTTTCATCATTTTCCCTCTCATCTATCGCCTACATTGGTTCGAGCAAAAGTTAAAATCCAAGAGGGTAAAGGTAGCTGGCAAAAGTTAAAATACAAGATCAAACCTTGAGATGCTTCACCCAGGGATCCCCGAGAAAGCAATAAAGGGATTCAAAACAAGAAAAAGGGGGTACCCATAAAATAGAATAAAACTCAAAACCTAGTTGGTGGATAGGGGGTCTCATCATGAGCCAACCTACTAGGTCCATGGGCATGTAGCGGTATAACACTACTATTCATCTAGTCACCATGCCGGGGTAGTGGCTCTTGGTGGCATATCCAAGAGAAAGGGGGTCCCATCACGAGCCAACCTTCTCATCTCCATGAAATGTTGTGGGTAATGTTGTCACCACTGGTCACCATACCAAGGAAGTGTCTTCCAGCTAATATATTGGAAGAAAAATCAATAAGACAAAGAGTAAAAAGGCATTAAATGGGATAGGAAACAATTTCATCCATGACAAGGTGTAGCTCACCCTCTACAAGGGCACCCACAGGTAAGACCTACATTTCCCTATTATCACTGCACCACTTGCCCAAAAATCCCCCACACTATCTCATGCATTTACATGACCTAGATTGGTCTTTACCTGGAAACACCCCACACCTAAGGAGAATTATCCCAATAGGACGTCCTGAAACACTCTCCAAACCTGGCTTGTAGAATACAATAACGTCTTTGAACACTTGTTTGGGAAAAGGGGGTTTTATGCACATGTTTGTGTAACTTGATTATTAGATGTGATTGACATTGCTATGATCCACATGACTTATGATCCCATGGAGGGTGTACTTGTTGTTGCTGCAGGACCATGCCCGATGAACAGGTACATATGGGGAGATGATTATCTTAGACCTCCATAGGGATAAAATCCCACTAGATAGATGTTGAGACCCCATCCAAGGGCAAAGAAATACCAGAGGCTTTCACCAGAGAAAAGGGAGGACGTTCCACCATAGGCACTTTGGCAGGCTTGGACCAAGGGGGGTATTTCCCTCCCACCATGACGTTGGCCCTTGAAGGCCCCTGACGTCATCATTCAGAGCCTCGACGTCATCTAGTTGAGGTATCCAACATGAGGACGGCTTTGGTTGGCACATGTGGCAGTTCTTGAGGGGTTTTGAGCCCCAAAGTTTCACTTTGGAGGCCTAGTGCTCCAAGAGGGAGGCCAACGTCACTCTAGGAGGGTCACGACGTCACTCTAAAAATATGAATTTAGGGTTTTATTTGTCAATTTTATGTAAAACTAGATTTTTCATGTAAACTGGCCATGTTGGCCTTTTTTGACCTAAAATGTAATTAAAGGTCATTTGTATTGTACAAATAAGAGATCAAACTCTCATTTTTATTCATCATATTTCACTTACACAAGTGTGAGGTCTGAAATTCGACCTCTTTTAAGGCTTATTGGCTGAACTAAGTGGTGCACAACTCTTGGAGGGAGATTTTATTGGTGAATTTTTTCATTTTCATGGTGGAAAGTCTTCAACTAGGGCTTGTGACTAGATTATTCTTGGTGAATGTAAGTAGAAATCTACAATCCTTATTTCGTTGAATGGTTATGGTATCTTTTACTTTTCATTTATGGGATTATGAAATTGCTAGTGTGAAACCCTAGGAGAAAAGCACATGTTATTGTCCTTCTCTTAATAGCCCTCCACCTACTTGATTTTGCTAGAAGACACTTCCATTGAAGCATATGCTAGATCCCTACCTTAGTATCACTCTAGTACTATTGCTTCATTAAGATTTTATTTTATTTCAAGCTTGACCTAAAGAAGAAGGAAAACCGCTAGGGCCTAGGGTTACCTACTTCCTAGTAGCTTTTCCCTTCTATGGTTTTGGATGATTGAGGCCTTAGGTTACTAACACCTCAACCATCCTCCCTCTCATCTTTAGATCACTCATTATCATTTGTTTCCCCTAAGATTTCTGCTGCAAAACTGACTGCATTTACCCTAAAGGTACTAGTTCACACCTTACAATTGATTGATTGATGAAAACAACCTTCAAACCATCTACTTCAAGATCTCTACTAACCACTTCTAACCTTAGATTAGACTAACTTACTAACTATATTGTTGTTGTTACAAAATAAAGCTACAAACATCTATAACAATAGTAAAATCATCCTAAAAGCAAGTGTTAGAGCTGATTTTAAATTGCCTTCTTTGCTTTTGACAAATGCTAGCATATTGCCAATTTTAGGTTATCATTTTTGGTCATTATTGAATCTTATTTAAGGCATAATTGTGAAGCTATAATCATATATACATTTCTGTTATAAATATTTATGTTTCTTCATCTTTCATATTAGCTCTTGCTTTTATTCAAATTCCATGGTTTTATGAAGCACTAACATCAATTGGTACTTGCAAATAGTGTTTTTCTTGTGGTCTTGTTCTGGGTAGGTACACTTTTCAAATCTTTGCTTCATCTTATTAAAACCTTTGGGACTTTCTGATCAGAGTGATTTGTGAGAGGGGAAGAACTTTCTTGATACCATTACCTTTGCCTTCTCAAATCCCCAGGTCACCAGGGACGTCTCCCCTTGGGTACTACCCCTAAAGAGAAAGAGGTGTCTTATTTAGGTGACAGTGATAAGACAACCTCTTGTTACACCAATTTATTGTTCACTTGCCTTTGTATTTTGGGCAAGTACAAATTGCGCGATAACATTTTGGCGCCATTGCCGAGGAACACTGAGTCAATTTTCCTCAAGATGACACTCTTTCGGTAAGCCTTTTCCTCAAATCATTTATCTTATGAAGCTTACCTGGTGAATCCACTGAGGGTGATTACCTCTTTTCCATTTGATGACCCCTAGAAAGATTATCTGGTGATTCCACTAATGATTAAGCTAAACATGGCTTCTCAATGGGACCCAGGAAAATTTAAACTCTTGGATATGAGTAAAATACCAGGGTATCCTCGACGAATGCCTCTGAGGTATGAAAAATGGCTCCCTAAATTCACTGGTAGTAATGAAGAGAATGCTAATAAAAATGTGTGTTATTTTTATGCTTTCTTTTAACTTCACCCTATCAATGACAATGATGAAGACCTAGCAATGAAACGTTTCTCTGCTACTCTTCATGGTAATGCTAGGAGATGGTATGATGACCTCCCTGATGCTAGTATTACATACATGGATCAATTGGAAGAGGTTTTCCTAAAAAAATGGGATCCTTCTGTTTTGATAAACAAACTTACTCACATGAAGAAGAATATTACAAGGATATTACAACAGATCCCGGTAAGCCATCATCTGTCACACAACTTTCTTATTTTTATTTACACCAAAGTTTACAGGACAAATAAATTTCGCTATCAAAGATGAATCCCCTAGAACAATCCAGGAAGTTTATAACATGGCTACAGAAATTGAAGCCAACATCTCCTCATTCAAAGAACAATCCTTTGTTCCAGAAGTCAAGGCTTGTGAGGCCAAAGATAGCCCAGATATTCCCAAGAGAGTACCCTCCCTTGAGACATATATTGAAAAAATCCTGGAAGATTTAGAACAAGACATCAGTCAACAAGAGGTCGAGGAAGGGGGTCTTGATGAAGGTTACCAATCCCATGGGGATGAACAAGAATTTACTCATGCTTCTAGCAAGGATAATGTTGACAACAATCCTTGTATTGGGCACAACAATATTCAGGTCTGCAAGTTGCACGAGAAGCGCCCAAGCACAGCACGGAAAAATCTCATTTCAGGCTTCCAAGCAAGTAAACGGGCAAAATTATGTTGTCAACGGCCCAGATTCATCCATAGGAGCAGATCGACGGTCAACGGGAAATCGCGGTTAGCGGAGTTGCACCGAGATTAGCGTGATGGGTAGCGTTTATATTGCATGCAAGAAAAGATATCAGTCGTCCATCCAAAGGACGCGTGGCGCGAGATCTAGTCACGTCGACATTTTGGCATTCGGGGGTTCGAAGGGTGAGGGTTTCAC
>ML786016.1:187013-202993 GCA_009831015.1 Picea engelmannii | reverse complement strand
CAAATGCATTGGTAGGCCCTGATCATGCAACATCGCTCATGATGCACCCACGATCGTTCTGTTATTCCTCTCCGCGACCCCATTTTGTTGTGGGTTATGAGGCACTATGAGTTCTCTTCAAATTCCTTCTTTGCTACAAAAGTATTTTAATTCATTAGAGATGTATTCTCCACCATTATGGATCCTCATAGCCTTCACTTGCTTCCCCGACTCTTTCTCCACCAATGCTTTAAATTCACAGAAATTTGAGAATGTTTGATCCTTCTTCTATATGAAGAAGATTCAACATTTACGAGAAAAGTCATCAACAAAAATAACATAATACTTATGTTTTGTTGTTGAAGCAACCAAGAATGGTCCACACACGTTTGTGTGAATTCTCTCCAGGATCACCGAAGCATGGTTCTCCTTTTCATGAAAGGTGGAATTTACATACTTCCCCATGGTGCAACCCTTGCATTGATCTAACTGAGCAAGTGTGCCCATTGGAAGTTCAGTAGATATTTGCTACATGATTTTCAAGGCTCCATGATGAAGATGGCCCAATCGTTTGTGCCATAATTCGCCCTCATCCTGGCTCACCACTTTTTCTGCCTTGCCCATCATGGTAGCGCATACATATACCTCCAAATTGTAGAGATTCTTAACTCAAATTCCTATCTTATTGACTTGACCCATTTTTTTATGTCGCAGGAAGGCTTTTCCATCGCTGAAAACAACGTCATAGCCCTTGTCCTCCAATATTGCGACTGAGGCCAATTTTTTCTTCAGACCTGGAACATGCATAACATCTTTCAATTGAAAAGGTTTACCTGAATCCCTCTGAAAGGTAATGGTACCAATTCCAGTCTTACTGTATCGTCCATCATCACCCATCTCTATATGCATTTTGAGATCTTTTTCCTCCAAGTCACTGAAAATCTCCTATCTCCCATCATGTGGAAGGAAGCACCACTAGCCAAATACCACACCGATCCCAATGCACTTGATGCCATGCATGCGATCAAGGAGAAGTCAAGTTAAAATTGCGAGGCAAGGGCCTCAACAACTGTAGCTGCAACAACCTTCTTGTTCTTCTTCTTCTGCGGATAGTTAGTAGCGAGATGCCCATGTTCATGACAGTGAAAACACTTCACTTTGGACAAATCCAGCTTCTTCCCTTTAGACTCATATTTTGAATGGAATTTATTCCCCTTCCCTTTCCTTGCCTTGGCAGCCAAAGCAAAATCCTCTTCATCATCATGCTTTGATGAAGATCCATATCTGGTGTTTCTCCTGAACTCCTCTTGCACCAAATCCGACCATATTCGTTCCCAATCTGACAATTTTTCCCTTCCAGTGACAGAGTCTTGATAACTGTGCCAAATCTTGGGAAGTCCTAGAGTGCCAACTCTCCAAATAATCATCAATGACTATTATTCACACACTCCCTAGCTCATCCCGACATTGGACAAACTTCGTGAGATATTTTGGAATGGAGTCACCCTTCTCCATCTTGATCTTCCTGAGTTTATCTTTGAGCGCCAATTTCCTATGGTCATTGCTATTTTGGAATAGATCCATTAAAGTCTTCCACATTGCATATGGTGTGGATTTCCCATGGAGGTTTGAGACAATGTGGTCTCGTACTCCCTCCAACAGGATCCTTCTCACCTTTGCCACTTTCTTTTGCCATGCATCAAGATTTGCAGATCTGCAACATATGGCTTAGGAACATCTTTGTCAATGAATTCTTTCAAGTCATTGTATTTGAGTACTTCTTCCATCCTGTCCTTCCAAGAAATGTAGTTTGAGCTGCCCTCGAGTACATACTCTAAACTCAAGCCATTGAAATCCATTTCGATCTTGAATCAGCTGTAGCACCAAGAAAGTCTTTCTGCAAATTAGAATTCTATCCAAATAGAAATTTCTGCAATTTCTTGTGCTCTGATACCGTGTAGAAATTTTAATACAAATTATGTATTGCCTGCATTCTCCTGATATAACAATTATATGCCACTTTTAAATACAAAATCGCTTCTACAAATATTCTTGCGGAATTTAAAACACGATCGCCAATTGCAATATCAAGAAGAAAGATCAATCACACATAATGCAGATGTTTTTACTGGGAAAGCATAAGGCTAAAAACCCCACTATCATATATTATGTATATATCATGGATCATGAAACAATCTCATACAAAACTCTAATACAAGAGATCTCAGTACAATATACAATCGTCTCACATTGTCATACAAAAATTGACAAATTCATGTGCCAGTTTACTGCTTCCAGAAAACCTGCCTCCTCTGCACAATCCCTGCTAATGGAAATCCCTATAATGAATGAATCCCTCTTGCCTAGGAGGCACAATCCTCATGTGCACATCCAATGTGTGTGTGGCTGCATGAGTGCACCCACTAAAGTCACAAATGATAGTCAAATTGTCCCTTTCACCTGTTATCTCAACTGGGTCTCCACTGGATCTGACATGCATGTAGTTAACAATGGTAAATCTTCAGTTTCATGTGATACCACTGATTGCGAATTAATTAATAATTAATTCACTGATCTCTCACTAGTGTAAGTTCAGTGACAACTAGTACAACTGAGCTTAAATCACTTAACCGAGTTAAACTACTTTACAACTCACATAACTACACATCCAACCATGTTACAACTTCGAATCACTCAATTACAACTAATTCGACTTGCATGTCCCACCAGTCAATCTTTGAACTCGAATTTCCTATAACTAGCTGATTTTCCACTTCAGTTAACTATTTCCAAGTGCCCATTGAGAATAGACTAATATTTATTGTCCAAGTATTATTAAGGGATAATAATAGTCGACATACATCTATAAATAGAATTCGCTCACCATCTATAAATAGAATTTGCTCACCATCTAATAATAGATTTCCACCTAAAAGTAGCCTGAGGCTCCATCCTAGTGTAGGTGCATAATTTTCACTAGGATCTTCTTGTTGAATCTCAACAGAAAGTCTTCAACTAGGGCTTGTGACTAGATTATTCTTGGTGAATGTAAGTAGAAATCTACAATCCTTCTTTCTTTGAATGGTTATGGTATCTTTTACCTTTCATTTATGAGATTATGAAATTTCTAGTGTGAAACCCTAGGAGAAATGCACATGTTATTGTCCTTCTCTTAATAACTCTCCACCTACTTGATTTTTTCTAGAAGACACCTCCATTGAAGCATATGCTAGAGCCCTACCTTAGTATCACTCTAGTACTATTGCTTCATTAAGATTTTATTTTATTTCAAGCTTGACCTAAAGAAGAAGGAAAACCACTATGGACTAGGGTTACATACTTCCTAGTATCTTTTTCCTTTGAGGGTTTTGGATGATTGAGGCCTGAGGTTACTAACACCTCAACCATCCTCCCTCTTGTCTTTAACTCACTCATTATAATTTGTTTCCTCTAAGATTTTCGCTGTAAAAGTGACTCCATTTAACCTAAAGGCACTAGTTCAAACCTTACAATTGATTGATTGATGAAAACAACCTTCAAACCATCTATTTCAAGATCTCTACTAACCACTTCTAACCTTAGATTAGACTAAATTACTAACTATCTTGTTGTTGTTACAAAAGTGTTAGCCTATGGCTTACCTTTACCAATCACTAAGTATAAATTGTCACCTATATTTGTATTATTCATTTAGGATATTACTAATATATCCTCAAGTGATGACTAATGATTTAGTTAAGATTTCCTATCCTAGTCATCATGCATGATTTTAGGATCTAGAGCAAATATCTCTATGTGGTGGCATCACCCATTATACTATAAATATGTAACATTGGAGTGAATACATTAGAGTGTTGGCTAATGATCCTTTTCCGCCATCTTGTTGTTCTTATGCATATTTTATCAATTGGTATTAGAGCTTCTTATGGTGTTAAGGGCCTAATAGCTTCACCGTGGTAGTTTCAATGGAAGGTGAAGTGTAGCCAGAACCACTTATAGTTCTTAAGGGCCTGGTAATTTTATGATAGTTTTTTCATTGGAGGTTACTTGAAGTCAATGGTGCTAATATGAACATGCAGAAAGAAGAGCAGTCAAACAAAAGAGGAGCAGTAAGACAAGAATAATGAGTTCGGTAAATTCTATCCATGCAATTTTTTTTTAATCTCCAAATAAATGAAATAACTTATGTAAATTAGATTAAGGATTTAATTTTCAGTCTGAGATCTACAATTAGAGGTGTACCATTGAGATGTTAAAAATCTAGTGCGTTCTAGTTCTAGTGCTTCGGTCTGGCACATTAGCAAATCATTGAGCGCAAAACATTTGTAGCATTGTTGGCCTTGTTGAATTTCCACTTCATATGGTGCCTATAATATCCAGATTGGCACTACAGTTCTTCTGGATATGATTATATAGTTGTAATTAAACCCATGACTTCATATTAGCACTGCAATCACCTCGATTATCCGTCTGCGCCTGCTTTATGAGCTAAACAATGTGGAGCTTGGTCTCTGGTGCATCGTTTTTTTTCCAGAGTTTTTGGTCGAGGATTACACAAATCGTGAATTTTGGCGCTGATCTAAGGCATCCCAGAGATGTGTCATGCATTTTTGTGGATGAATTATGAAAAAATTGGCAATGAAATGTATTAGGTTTTTGAACAACGATTTTTCTCACAGAGATCTGATCAAGCCACGTGATCAACACTCCTATCCAAGAAGCCCAATCTTCCATAATGACGAAGAATGCACGGGTTATGTATTTCCAAAGATAGAGCTCTGTGATCTGAACAACACACACATTTTCATGATGCTGGACGTTGCTTATTTGCGGGGATTCTTGCTTGTTCGAATTTCTTTGTGAAAGAAAACACGCACTGCGACCTTCATCTTGTTTGGAAGAGCTCTCGGATCTGTATTTTCAAAACACAACAAAGAGAAGATTTGGATCTGTCCGATCGGTTGTGTATGAAGATAACTCAAGGACCATATGGTTTCATTCTAAACAAAGAAGGAAGTTGATCCCATCCTTCAAGTGGATAAGCCCTGTCTAGGATCGCTGCCTAGTCCAAACATCCTGACGGACACACCCATTTTTTTCTTGACTTAGAGATCCAAGTCTCTCCATGTTTGTGATCTTGTGGATATGTAGCTTATGGATCTATAACACGCCTCATGGTTTGATCTATCAAAATATTTGTGTGCAACTCGTTGGTGTTCTATGATATCGCTTCATGTTGAACAAAACCCTGTCGCTCTATGATATCGGCTTTCACAATGTTTGGATCAAGTAACCCATTTGGTGTGACCAATCAACCTGCTTTTGGTTCAACTGCCACACTTGCATTTGGATCTTTGTCAACACCTGCATTTGGTACCACAACCCCTGCATTCGAGTCCATAACTACGCCAACTTTCAGTAATCCTTCAAATTGCTGAGAAACATAATGGATTTTTGCCCACTCAAAGGTAAAAGTGAAAGCATCAATGTGGTCTTCCAATTTCTCTGATGTAAGGCCCAAAACTTGTTGTAATTTTGATAAATTAGCTTCATTAAACGATTTTTCCTCCTTTGCAAGCTTGATGATGATCTGTTCCAAGAACAAAGAGAGGTGATCAAAGGGGACTCTATCTGCCAGCTGAATAGAATTTCTGAAGCTTGAGTTGTTTGGCAATATATCTTCTGCCATGTCGAAAGCATAATTCACTAAATAATGAACCCAAAATAATTTATATTATCAATTCTGAGTCCCAAGAACTACTCCTTTTTTGTTTGTGTAACTTCAAGTTTTTCAAGATGGTGTGATGTGTTCCCAGGTTATTCATGTCCCTCATGGATTTTCCCTTAGGTCACTTGGCCTTGGATTTTGGGACTTAAATCGATCAGGTCAGGAAATCACGAAGTGTTGTTACATTTTTTGAGATTTTCTACTCAACTTAAAATATGTGTCTTATATATTTTTTTAGTGTAAAAGTGTTTATAGAAATTCCTAAATGTTTTTTGAGAAAGTGGGAGGTATAAGGGTGAATAGCCTGACTTGTTGGGCTAATTGTTCTAGAAAGGAAATTGTCATGACTAGGTACTTTAAAGCCTAAGTAATGCAAGTGATGTAATTGGAAACCAAACATGGTTGTTTGGTACATGGTATGTGAGACATGAAGATAATTGAATACTTTTATTAAAGCTATTGTAAAAGGGGAATTTTTATGTTTCCATAGGTGTGTAGGATGGCATAAAGGGGGAAATTATTTTTCCTTTGATGCACATGTTATAATTGGGTTTTATCCACTAGTGCACATTTGAGGCATGTTGCCTTAAATTTAAAATTGATATCGCAAGATTGTACAAGATTGCTAGTAAACATTGCATGGTAATCAATTTATGGAGAAATTTGAAGAATGAAGAGAAAGAAAGCTTAGTTGAAAGCTTCATGTAACATTTGTATTAATAAAATCATATTTTATTTGGCTCTTTTTTCCTAGATCCGCCCGAAATTGAATAAGGGGATCTTAGGTACACCTTGCGTAGTGTGTTGTGGTGAAATTTTCATGGAGGCTTATATTGTTTACTGTCTAGTTTTGACATAAACAAACTTACAATTTTAGCATTTAATGCAACACACACAATCTCAAGCATAATGTTACTCATGCAGATGCATTCAAGCAAAAGTAATGCAAATCAAGCATCGACGAAGAATACTAAAACAATGAACAAGACAAGCTCGTAATCAAAGGAGAAGAAGACTCAAATGCATCGACACCACATTTAAATTTGAAGGGTAATTCAACTTCAAAATCAGAATTCATTGTAACTTGAAAATAATCCTTTTGTAAGTTTACTTGTCTTCTTGAAATCAATTTGAGTTGAATTGAATTTGTCATAAGGTGCATTTTCGGCTGAGCCCAACACCCAATATTTATTATCATTTTGAGTCGAAATTGACAAGATTGAGTATTTTACTGTTTAACTCAAATCATTGTTGTTATCACACATTTTGTAGTTAGGATAGTAAATGGATGAAGAGTAGTCAAACTGGCATAACTGGAACCAATCCCACCCAATGTCACCTCAATGGGATGGTTCTTTCTGTTTAGGGAGGTAAGGCCCAGGGGAGTCGTGCTCGATGACCTGGGGTTTTGAGAAGGCAAAGGATTGTAAGACAAAGATAAGTTCCCCCCCTCACAAGTCACCACCGAGAAGATAGTCTGGCTAATAGCCAATAATAAAGTATAACCCAAAAGAGAGTTACACCTACCTGAGACAAAGCAACAAGAAACTAATATGTGCAATCTTGCTCACTTGGTTCACACTTCATGTAATAATGACTATTTGATATATATAAGCAATTGAATAATAAATATTAACAAAGTCAATGTTTATGAAATAACAATGATAATAAACGTCACTTCTTCAATAAATGCTGAGAAAACGTGGCATTCAATGTGATAATCAACACTTCATTCAAGTAATGCCCTTAAATCAACCATTCAATTGCTCAAAAGTGAAACGTTAGCTACACAATGATGTTTATAGAAAAAGATGACGACAACACTTAGTTAGTAGGGTTAGTCCTAGGCTAGGGTTAGAATATTTAGTGTTTCATTCAAAGTATTGAGAGTGGTTTTGATCAAATTACTCACAAGCTAGGTCTTAGATCAATGTGTTTCCTAGGGTTAATGGAGTCAAAGGGAGGACACAAGAGCTGAAGGATCAAGGAAGATAATAAGGCTAAGGACTGGAGGATTAAGCCTTGAGGTGTTGCTATAGCAAGGCCTTAAGAAAAAATCTCGAGGGGAGAGAAGCTGACTTTGGTGTAGGGGAACTAGGCCTCAATGTTCTCTCTTCCTTCCTTAGATCAATGGAAAAAATGGCTAGCTCTGAAAAATGTCTTAAGACTAAGACAAGAGGGTTTACAAGGAAACGTGTTTCTATGGCAAGGCTTTACCAACAAGCCCTAGAAAATCATCTCATCAAGGTGTAGCTGAACTAGGCTTTGATGCGTCTCCTTCTTCTTAGCTTAGAAAAGTAAAACAACTAGCAAGAGAAGATGGGGAAAGAGTGTAGCTAAGGCTAGGATCTTTCTCTCTTAAAATAATGGCTGAAAAGTCTTGATCGGGACATGAGACAAGGACCAATGATGTGTGCATGTCACCTAGGGTTTATTCAACAAATTTATAACAATAAATGCAAGAAATAACAATACAACCATTCAATTAAGACGTTTTGCAGAAATTCACTTACATTTCACCAAGAAACATCATAGGAAACCCTACTTGTAACACCTTCCATCAAGAAATATGCCAAAAATGCCAAAAAGAGATTCAAAATGCCTTCCTTCAACAAGTGCGCCTCACAATTTCAACCAAAGAACCCAAGTGTAGTGCTAATTTCAGGCCTCACTAATGAGTGAGTGAAATATGATGAAAAAATGAGAGTGAAAACTCTCAATTTATATTGTACCATGACCTAATTTCACTTTTAGGTCATAAAAAGGCTAACAATGCCAAAATACTAAAAATCATATTGTTTTACATTAAATGCTTAAAATTAAACCCTAATCAAGCTAAAGAGTGACGTCATGCCCCTCTTAGGGTGACGTTATCCCCTTCTAGGGAAAATGAAACATCTTGGAGCAAAACATTAGCCCTCCTTGGGCTTCTCCAACCTGCCACATGTGTCAAAACTGCCCCAGCTGTCTCCCAAAACGTCCATGCTACCAGGTGACATCATGTTCATGAAGGGTGACGTCCTAGGCTTTCCAAGGCCAACGCTCCATTGGAGAGGGCACAACCCCCCTAGGTCAAGCTCTACCAGGATGCCTCTGGTGGAACGTCCTCCTCTTCTCCGGTGCAAACCTCCTGATCCATCTCTGTCCTATCTCTGTCCCCTGATGGGGTCTCAACATCCATATGATGGGCTCTTCACCCCCATGGAGGTTCAAACTGATCATCTCCCCATGTGTACCGGTCCAAATGGTACCGGTCCGTCGGGCATGATTTTGCACATCAACAGCTACGCCCTCCATGGGCTCATAAGTCACAGGGATCATAGAAGTTCCAATCACATATCATCATCAAATATTATTAAACATGTGCATAAAATCCCTAACAGATCACTTAAAAGCTCAAAGACATTACACGAGCCTCCAATACAAGTTTGGAGAAAAGGATAGGGCGTCCTATTAGGCTAGTGTCCACTGGAAAAGGAAATTTCCTAGAAGAGATCTCATCGGAGCCATGTAAGTGGGTGAGGTGGTCAAGGTATGTCCTGGAAAGTGGGTGTAGTGGGAGAAGAGGATGCAGGGTTTTACCTGTGGGTGCATTTGTAGAAGGTGAGCTGCACCTATTCTGGATGCAAATATTTCCAAGCCCATGCTTTTATTCTTTTATTCTTTATTGGTTTTTCTTCAAGAGGCTAATCAAGGGACATTTCCCTGGCGTGGTGATCAATGGTGACAACGTTACCCACAAGCACTTTCACAGAAATGAGAAGGTTGCCTCGTGATGAGACCCCCTTTCCCTTGGCCATGCAACCAAGAGTCACTACCCTGGCATGGTAACCATATGGTGGTAATGTCATACTGCTAGGTACCCATGGACCTAATAGGTTGGCTCGTGATGAGACCCCCTATCCTCTGACTAGGTCTTGTTTTGTTATTTTTACGGGTCCTTGTTGTTTATTACTAAGAATCCTTTTATCGCTTTCTCGGGGATCCCTAGGAGAAGCATGTTGAGGTTTAATTCTCAGGCTTTTATCTTTTTCCAACTTGCTTTTACCTTCTGGCCCTTTAGCCCCTTCTTCCCATGAGGTAAGGTGTAATCCTGTAAATAGGTCCACCCATTGCCTTGACAAGTGCAAGGGATAGATGGGTGGGAAGAAAGGTGAAAAAGTGTGTTATGATGGGAGTGAACGATGGATTTTCAGAAGCCCTCCCCAGTGGAAAACCAAAACCTACGGGCACAGGCTTACTAGGGCATCCTGTCAATCCTCCTTGACATGGTCAAGTGGGCAAGCATAAGATCCAAGCATTTGTTATAAATAAAGGGAAACAGATGCACATATTCAATGGTTTTGATGATCAAAGTGACACATACCATGATACCTAGACTCATTACCTCATGGAGCAAGAGACATATTTGAAATAATACCAAGCCGATGGCAATGGATGTTGTTGCTACTGACAAGATAGAGGCGCTGAAATGAAGAAAAGGTGGGCCCTCCAGGGCCATTCTAAAGTCGATCCGACTCTCGGTACTCCATGTCTAGGACCTATGGGCTTCGAGACATGATCTCCTAGTTATCCCTAAAAGTGGGGGATAACAATTGTAATCAAGTTTTTGGGTGCATATTCCGTGGTAATCGACATCCTCAACTCCCTGGAAGCAAGTTCAAGTGAGCGTGAAGTTAAAGCAAGCGATTCAAGTGAGAGAATTGCATATAAGCCTTCTTCTATCGAGTAAAATTGTAATCAGGATCTACCTACACAAGGGGACCTCATTTAGTGTTTTTGAAATGGCTCGAAATCTAGAATTATTAGAGTTACTGAACTCTCTAATAAATGCCACTGAAGACAACACAATGATATTGAACACAACAAATCTTCAATTAGTGTCGACTTGTTTTCAAGTGATGTAAACTAAAGTTAAACTTTTTCAATCTCTATCCTAGTTATTGAGCGATGAGTTGACTGATCTAAAAAATCAACAGCCGGTGAAGTGTTATGAACTAGTTTTTGTTCAACACAACCCTCTTTATGATGATGATGATGTTTTTAATCAACAGTCAATGAAGGAACAACACAGTGATACAACTTCAGAATCAATTTCTGACGAAATTGAATCTATTCATGAACCTACATTTCAAGAGTTTTCTTTTGATTTCAGTGAAGAAAACCTTTCAATGTTGCAACAACATATAGTAAATCCACTTCCACAGATTTCAAAGCAACATGTTCAGAATACAGTTTCCAAGCCCATCATGAGACCTTGGGAAGAACTCATCTACAACCATAATAGAATAGGACTTGGATATGACAAGGAAGTTACCTTTCATATTCCCGATTATTCCAGACTAATCAAGTTCCAAAGTGTTGGATTCCTTCAAGAAGATTCACTTTCACCTGTTCAAGTTCAACATCATAATGCGACATGCCAACATTGTAATCGACTTGGTCACAAGGAGAATCAATGTTTTGATCTCCATCCTTGCCAACATTTTGGCAAGCATAACTATTCTTCAGACATATGTTCAACACTAAAGAAACCTACAAGATTGAAGATTCACTATGAGTGGATTGATCCTTGGAAGTGGTCATCAAAAACCAAGCGATTATATAAGTCTTACCGTAGAATTCAATCTCGAGTAAAGACCAATCTTGTAGCACATAACATTTTTTTACCTCACATAAGTGGTCTCCTTATGGCGTAGCTTTCAAGCATGGTCCTCATGGGATGAGATAACACGTGGTTTTTTATGCATGCCCACTTTGTGTTGTACTCAAATGGAACAAGTATGGTACTCTCTTGAGCATCAAAGGAGGGAGTACAATGATGTAACTCTTTTTTACCTTAAGGGGTGGAGATCAAAATTCCAGTGACGATGGTTCATGAAACCATTTGTGGTCTCTCCTTTCAGTTGACAAAGGGGGGAATTGATGATGGAATTGAAGATGGTTTTCAGACAGAAAGTTTCGACAAAATAAAACATCAAGTATGCTAGATGGGCATCAAATTCCACAAATGGGCAACTGCAATCTGTAGATGACAGACTTTAGCAGAATTATGGTTCAATAAGTTTAAGTTGAATCATACAAAATTGGGATGTTGATTTTGATTTTGATTTTGAGATCAATGATGTGGACGTTTGGTTCACATAGATGGTCATTCGACCTAGTAGATGACAAGAAGATCCTTCTGCATTGCAGCTTGGCATTTGATTGAGTTGTCAGTTATTTTTAGGGATGCGTCAGACTAGAAGTTGATTCACTTCTCTTGGTTTGCTCTCATCGGATTGGAGTTTACAATAAGTGAACAAATTGTATGCATCCTGGCTCACATGATTACATAGTGAGATTTTCCAGAGATGGCAGACTTTGGCAGGATTATGGTTCAATGACTTGCAATTGAATCATACACATGATACATTGAGATGTTGTTGGACACCTAAAAGTGTCAAAATTGATCAGTGGTTATCCCAAACCACAGATTCAGAGAGCACTTTCAGTGATGCACTGATAGTAGAAGCGTGATACTACATGTTCACCAATTAGCATAAGACATTAGATTCTTATAGCTCAAATAATTGGCAAAATGATCGAATTGTCAAGCAATCAGGGAATGTTCAAATATTGCAGTTGTTCACTTCCATATCTCAGCTCTCTTCCAGTTCATTTCAGCTGAACCATTCAACATCTAGATTGGCGGTTTTTCAGGAAGTTCTTCATTGAGGCTCAACTCAAGAGTTTCAGTATGAAGACTTGGAATTGATACCAGTTTATGCTTTATTTCTAGTATTATTGATCAGACTTGTGACCTTTACCAATCACTAAATATAAATTGTCACCTATATTTGTATTATTCATTTAGGATATTAGTAATATATCCTCAAGTGATGACTAATGATTTAGTTAAGATTTCCTAGCCTAGTCATCATGCATGATTTTAGGATCTCGAGCAAATTTATCTATGAGGTGGCATCACCTATGAGGTGGCCAGTGAGCCTTTTCTGCCATCTTCTTGTTCTTGTGCATATTTTATCAACCATCTATAACAATGGTAAAAGAATCTTAAAAGCATGTGTTAGAGCTGAGTTTACATTGCCTTCTTTGCTTTTGACATATGCTAGCATATTGCCAATTTTAGGTTATTATTTTTTGTCATTATTGAAGCTTATTTAAGGCATAATTGTGAAGCTATCATCATATATACATTGTTGTTATAAATATTTATGTTTCTTCATCTTTCATATCAGCTCTTGCTTTTATTCAAAGTCCATGGTTTTATGAAGCACTAACATCAATTGGTACTTGTGAATAGTGTTTTTTTTGTTTTCTTGTTATGGGAAGGTACACTTAAACAAATGTTTTCTTCATTTTATTAAAACCTTTGGGACTTTCTGATTAGAGTGAGTTGTGAGAGGGGAAGACCTTTCTTGATACCATTACCTTTACCTTCTCAAACCCCCAGGTCATCGGGGACGTCTTCCCTGGGGTACTACCCCTAAAGAGAAAGAGGTGTCTTGTTTAGGTGACAATGATAGGACAACCTCCTGTTACACCAATTAATGTTCACTTGCCTTTGGCTTTTGGCCAAGTACAAATTGTGTGATAACATGCACAATTTCAAAAAGTTGTGTTTGCCTATGAAATTAAGACGGGGCTCCTATGGACCTTGAAACAAATAAAAATCTTTGGAAAGAACAATTTTTAATCATTTCCTTCATGGATTCATAATGGTTTATTCTTTAACATTGATCTTGTCCATCTACATTCTAGGTTTCCCTCATCATTGTTGGTGTATTAGAAAAATATTCACACATAAATCCAAAATGGTGATGTCTTGACATTAAATAAATACAATTTGAAAAGATTATGTTTTCCTTGGAAGCTAAGATAGAGCTCCAAAAAATCTTGAAACAAATAAATAACTTTAGAAAGAACAATTTTTAAACATTCCATTTGTGTTTCGATAATGCTTTCTTCTTTAACACTGATCTTATCCATCCCATGTTCTAGACTTTATAATGCGACAAAATGGTATCCAATAATGACATTATATTCAATATTATCTATGAATTCTTTAACAATGGTGATCTTGTCCATTCCATATTCTTGACTATATAATGTGACAAAGTGATTTTCAATAATGATATTATGTTCAAAACAAAACTAATAAACCATTTCTTAATATGTAAAAAAAAAAATTATCTTATCAAAATCAACAATAATTTTTATTTTTAATATTTACTAAATGTGAAATACCTTAATTTTTATTTTTAATATTTACTAAATGTGAAATACCTAACCTCCGTACACGTATGGGAAGGAATTCAAAAAGCAAAAGATAAACCATAAACTCCTTATATCACATAAGTAAATATTCATTTAAAAAAAAAGGGATCTCGTTGGACAAAGTTTATTTTTCTCTAAAATAAAGGGTAAAAGAGACCCTCAAAGCATTAGGACGCCACGCATAGAAAGTGGCACTACACTAAAAATCTATGATGCAGAGGTCAAAGCATTTCTAAAATTGAGATTAATCAAGGCCATCAAAACATCCAAGTGGAAGGTGACTTCAAGTTAGAACGTACGCAACTGTTCATGGTTCCCACATATAAAATCTGCGTAGATTAATTAGGCTACAACTAATTAGAATGTGATATGTCAATAAAATGACAGTACTGGGTGATTGATGTGACAATGGAACATTTGTCAATAAACTGACAGTACTGGGTAATTGATGCGACAATGGGAAAAATCAGGATTTGAGATCTTTTCGAAGACGGGGAATAACTTATGTGACAATGAAAGATTTACCAATAAAGTGACAGTACTGGGTAATTGATGTGGCAATTTGTAATATTCAGGATTTGAGATTGTGGCCAAACATTTCATCAGTGTATTAAGCTAGAACAATTATATTAGTTTAAGACTTATCAACATGTCATTTCTAGGAATTGAATTTGGGTCGGGAGGTTAATAATCAATTCTTCCAATCAATCAAGTTAAACTTAATTCACAAGAGAACTAAATTATACAAGTTCAACTCATAGAAGGAATGCATTTATTAGATAAATCTGATTGATCGGACTAGTGGTCATATGTATATGCATATACACTTCTTTCCTCGTACTGTATACTGCACCAAATATAACCACCTTATAATACTTGTCGATAGGCATGGTATATCGTGTTGAGTTATGTTTGATTTTCTATTAGTTTATCTTTGACCATATAATATACACCCCTTTATCTAAAGTTTTAAAAAATAATGATTAATTTTAAATTTTAAATCTCATTTTATTGGCCAAAAACTTTGAAGTCTTATCGCTGCCTTCACTTCCCCAATGTTATTGTAATAAATATTTCTGCCAAATATAGTCCTTTCATGCCTACTCCTTCTCTCCCTATCTCCTTAAACAATACTTTCATTATTATATTCGACCGATATATGCTACCTAGTAGCCTTGTTAATTCATAATATAAATTGGTTAAAGCAATCAGTTTACACCCTCCCCAGGTAAGGTAGCTTTGAAGTGTTCTATGAATTAATTTCAATTTTCCTGAATTTTCTACCTGTCCTATTACCTTTATTTCTCAATCCAGCAAGCCTGGAGATAGTAACTGTCAGTGTTTTTTGTCCTATTACCTTTAGTTCTCAATCCAGCAAGCCTGGAGACAGGAGACAATAACTGTCAGTGTTTTTTGACCTAATGTTTAGGACGAACAGAGGGATAGATATGGAAATAGACATAGCAGAGAGCTTAAACTGGGTGTACCTATTACCAGCCCACCGATTAATCTCTGATTTAAATTCCCGATTTCGCTTTGTAATGATCCCCGAGAGAAGACTTTTAATATAAATAATTTTTTCCAGACAAGAAAGCAAAAAGATGAGGAAAGAATAATACAAAGCCATGGAACAACTCTAAGCCTATGTAGCAAATTTGCCTATGGCGCCCATTTTAAAATTATTCTATGCTATCTGGACAAAGATGAAATCCCTTGAGGTTTATATCAGTTGATGAAACCCTTCTCCATAATGAAAGTCTTCACTTCTGCATTGGCCCCAAAAAGGGATTTGGAAGCTAAATAAGTTGCATAAGAATGACTTAACTTGATAATATCATGGCTTAACAACTACAAAACATGCATATTGTTATCCCTGATTTTTAGGGATAACCAGAAGATCATGTCTCAAGGCCCACGGGTCCTAGACATGGAGTACCGAGAGCAGGATTGACCTGAGCATGGCCCTGGAGGGCCCATCCTTTTCTTCTTTCAT
>ML786016.1:144952-176169 GCA_009831015.1 Picea engelmannii | reverse complement strand
AGGGGCACACTTTTAGATGTGGGTGCGCAATCCAGGGAACACGGTCGAGCTAAGAGGAGGGGGCACACCATAGGATTGGGCGCAAACTTCAAGGCAAGGGTGCAAGCCTACATCTAGCAGGCACAAAGAAAGAGGGGACTCCAAAGCAAGCTTGAGAGGAGCTTTATATTGTATTAGGTTCCATTGTTTCATTTCTTTGTTGTAGCTTTTGCTTGAGATCTCCATAATACATCTACTCTCTTACTAGTTTTCCCCATGGGGTTTTTTCCAAGGTCATGTTGACCAAAAACACTTGTGTTCATTTGTCATGGTTTGCTTATTTACTTATCAGCTGTAGGTGTTAAAGATCCTAGAGGATATTTACTGCTTTTGTGGAGTTTTATATGTGCTAATTTGAACATCAAGAACCTCCTTATTAAATCCTTAAAACAACATCTACAAAAGGGCAATAAATCACTTCCTAAGGGGAAAATTCAATGGGTAGAAATATCACATTTGTTAGCTGTCATAAACAAGAAGAAAAACAATTTGAAATTACCTTGAACTTAGTGCCCAACAAGAGGTCACAAGACAGGTCGGTTGGGCAGCCTATAGGGACCTCAAAATTCTTCACAAACTACATGAGTGGGTTGCCCATTTACTCATTGATTATTCTTGACCCCATCACTCATACAATTGACCTCATCACTCATACAAAGTCACTTTATTGTTCTGACATCATTACTTTTACAACTCAGAGAGGTCACCTTTTTCACGAGTAGATGTCATTGGTCGCTTTTTTCACACAACTTCCATTATTGAGTTTTGGAAGAGATGGGTTAGTAACATAGTTTTGGATTTTAAGTAACTCATTGGAATTAAGTAAATTGGAGTTTTGTATTTTAAGTAATTCATTGGAATTATATGTAAAGTGGAGTTCTGGAAGAGATACTTATTGTCTTTTATTGAGTTTTGGATTTTAAGTAATTAGTTGAAATCTATAGAACTTAAATGTCATATAATTATTTATATTCACATTTATAGAATGTAAATTTATTAAAAATTATATGTTATGTAATTGAAATAAGTTAATTTTATTAATTAGTTGAAATAGGAGAAAATTCAATTACCGGTTGACATGTACAAATGTAGATAAACATTGATGATACATCAAACTTTTAATGTGGGCCGAAATTGATATCTTCTTTAACATCGATCTCATCCACTCCATGTTCCAAACTATATAGTGTGACATACTGGTTTCCAATAGTGACATTGTCTTCAAAGTTATCTATGACGAAGTCAATGGACAATTTCTTAATCTCTTCTTTTAAAATTTTCTTTGTATTGTCAAACTCAAAAGGTAGCTTTTAGTTGTTCTATGGATTAATCTCATCTTCCTGACTTCTATCTGTCTTATTAACTATAGTTCTATATCTAACAAGTTCAGAGGTAGTAGCTGTAAGTGCTTTTGTCATATGTTTACCGCAGATAGTGGGATAGATATGGAAAGAGACATACTAGACATTTTGAATGGGGACACCATCCTATCAATTTTTACTATTTTTCTTAATTGATTTATCTATTGAAATTGGACCGATATTAAGTAGAGGATATATATCAAATTCCCAATTTTGCTTTGTAATGATCACCTGTACAAGTGGGGATTTTTAATATAAATCAATTTTTTTGTTGGGAGAATAAGCCCGATAATCCAAGATTGAGAAACATGTATATATAATATGTTTAAAATATATTTGATGATGGTGTTTTGTTTGCAAAAGGCCCATGGTTATATATTACATGGGCAATGAATAAGAGTCATGACTTTTTAAATAGTCACGTTATTTAATAATCACGAGTCATTTATTTACAATTGTTCATATTTTAACTTAAATATCTATATAACATTACCCTTCCCTTAAAATTGCTTTGTCCTCAAAGCAAAGGTAATGAAAAATATAATTGTCGAAAATGCTTGGACATTGGATCACTTTTACAACTCACAGGCGTCACCTTTTTCACGTGTAGTACTAATGACTCACAATAATAATAGATTTATAGGTCGTTTACTTCATAATAGATTTGTTGGAAAGAAGGGTCACTGAAGCGGTTGACTTGATTTAGAAGTTTTATTGGCTTTATGAAGCTTATAGGCATTTTGGAGTCTAATATAGACAAATTTATGTTGTTTTACTATGGTCGACCTAGGAGAATGTCACACCATTCCATGGATGTTATATGACAATGTCAATTAATAAAAGGGCTCAATTGTAATGTGACATTGTATATACAATTTGTTGAGATTTGGGTACTTTGGAAAGTGGTCTCTGTGTTTGTGAGTCTCTAAACATAAAGGGGGAAATATTTGACCCTTACACATTACTTTGTGAGTGTAGTCTAAACGTTCTACCTTTTGGTTGTTTTTCGACAACATTTTCCATTTGATTTTTTTTGAAATCTGGTGAGGAATGGTTGGATCTGCAAATTTGAGTGGATAAGTATGTATAATCTGAGTGCCTCATGGGTTTTTCAACACATTGAATCCATTTATGCATTCATAAATGCAATTTAAACAACATAAAATAGTGATTTTGTCTAGATTTACATCGGCCAAAAAACCCAAAACGTAGAATGTTTAACCAACGCCTTACTTTATGTTATAAAGTCACTTTGACTTTATAGCATCATTAGTGACAAAGTATTTTAAGTTATAAAGTCACATTGACTTTATAAATTCATTAATGAGGAAGAAGTAAGCTATGGAAACTTAAGTGAAAAATGATATCTAATCTCATCCATTCATTTTGGAGATTGGCCTAGATCTAATTTGGGCCATTGGTTTCCTAGATTAGCCTAAGGATTAGGTTAAAGGAGGAAAAGGGAAAAAATGACATTCATGGTTCACTTGAGAGAGTTGGGTGAATGTGAAGAGAGGAGAAGTGAGGGTTTGGAGAAGAAGAGAAGCTCAAGAGGGTGCACACCATTGTTGAGGGCACACCAAGATTTGGGAGAGGCACACTTGTGAGGAGTGCGTATCATTGTTTGGAGAGGCACACTTGTGGTTGGGGTGCACACTTGCTTGAGGGCACACAATCTTGGTGAGCGCACACTTGTGGATGTGGGTGTGCACACCAAGGAACAAGGCCGAGGTAAGAGGAGGGGGCAAACCATAGGATTGGGCACAAACTTCAAGGCAAGGGTGCAAGTCTACATCTAGCAGGCACAAAGAAAGAGGGGACTCCAAAGTAGGCTTGAGAGGAGATTGCTATTGTATTAGGTTCCATTGTTTCATTTCTTTGTTGTAGATTTTTCTTGAGATCTCCATAATACATTTACTCTTTTACTGGTTTTCCCCATGGGGGTTTTTCCAGGGTCATGTTGACCAAAAACACTTGTGTTCATTTGTCATGGTTTTCTTATTTACTTATCAGTTGTAGGTGTTAAAGATCCTAGAGGGTATTTATTTCTTTTGTGGAGTTTTATATGTGCTAATTTGGACATCAAGAACCTCCTTATTAAATCCTTAAAACAACATCTATAAAGGGGTAGTAAATCACTTCCTAAGGGAAAAATTCAATGGGTAGAAATATCGGATTTGTTGGTTGTCATAAACAAGAAGAAAAACAATTTGAAATTACCTTGAACTTAGTGCCCAACAAGAGGTCAAAAGACAAGCAGATTGGGCAGCGTATAATGACCTCAAAATTCTTCACAATCTACATGAGTGGGTTGCCCATTTGCTCATTGATTATTCTTGACCCCATCACTTATACAATTGACCTCATCACTCATACGAAGTCACTTTACTGTTTTGACATCATCACTTTTACAACTCACAGAGGTCACCTTTTTCACGAGTAGTTGTCATTGGTTACTTTTTTCACACAACTTCCATTATTGAGTTTTGGAAGAGATGGGTTAGTAACATAGTTTTGGATTTTAAGTAACTCATTGGAATTAAGTAAACTGGAGTTTTGGATTTTAAGTAATTCACTGGAATTATATGTAAAGTGGAGTTATGAAAGACATGCTTATTATCTTTTATTGAGTTTTGGATTTTAAGTAATTAGTTGAAATTATAAGTAAAGTTATAATCTATAGAACTTAAATGTAATATAATTATTTATAATCATATTTATAGAATGCAAATTTATTAAAAATTATATGTTATGTAATTGAAATAAGTTAATGTTATTAATTAGTTGAAATAAAAGAAAATTCAATTACCGGTTGACATTTACAAATGTAGATAAACATTGATGATACATCAAACTTTTATTGTGGGCCCAAACTGATATCTTCTTTAACATCGATCTCATCCACTCCATGTTCCAAACTCTATAGTGTGACATACTGGTTTCCAATAGTGACATTGACTTCAAAGTTATCTATGACGAAGTCAATGGACAATTTCTTAATCTCTTCTTTTAAAATTTTCTTTGTATTTTCAAACTCAAAAGGTAACTTTTAATTGTTCTATGGATTAATCTCATCTTCCTGACTTCTATCTGTCTTAGTAACTATAGTTATATATCTAACAAGTTCAGAGGCAGTAGCTGTAAGTGATTTTGTCATATGTTTACCACAGATAGTGGGATAGATATGGACATAGACATAGTAGACATTTTGAATGGGGACACCATCCTATTGATTTTTACTATTTTTCTTAATTGATTTATCTATTGAAATTGGACCGATAATAAGTAGAGGATATATCAAATTCACAATTTCACTTTGTAATGATCACCTGCACAAGTAGGGATTTTTAATATAAATCATTTTTTCTATTGGGAGAATAAGCTCGATAATCCAAGATTGAGAAATATGTATATATAATATGTTTAAAATACATTTGATGATGGTCTTTTGTTTGCAAAAAGCCCGTGGTTATATATTACATGGGAAATGAATAAGAGTCGTGATTTTTTAAATAGTCACGTCATTTAATAATCACAAGTCATTTATTTACAATTGTTCTTATTTTAACTTAAATATCTATATAACATTACCCTTCCCGTAAATTGCTTTGTCCTCAAAGAAAAGGTAATGAAAAATATAATTGTCGAAAATGCGTTAACTCCCAAACTATATCTTCTTCTAGAAGATTCTTCCATTTAATAAGATCTACCTTTTTGTGTTTTTGAAGTATTTCTTGGACTTCTTCTACTTTGGAGTCATCTTGTTCTGACTCTTGTATCTCCAATTGGTGGCATTGGATAATGTAGGCGGTTGCTCATTTTCGAATAAGTTTTTCCATCTATTGGGATGACACAACTTGGGTCTAGGGGTGGGTTGGAAACCATGTAGCTTATACCTTTTCCCTTGCCACTTGAATTTAATAAAATGTTTTTGATGATTGGTTGAATAAGTAACGAATGTTCGTAGCCATTGGACTCCAAAGACTACGTCTACTCCTCCTAGCGGTACAATGTAGAGTTCTGATTCCAAATTAAAGTCTTGTATTTGGAGTTTCACTTTATAGCATTGTTATCCCCATTTTGTAGATACCTAAGGAGATTCTGTCTCGAGGTCCTCAGGTTGCAGATATGGAGTGCAAAGAGACCACATGACTAGCAGTATTCTTCTGCACAGATGGAGACCCTTCTCACCACCACAGAGGTCCTAGATTTCCAGACGGCATCCACAACACCAGTTGGCTTCCAAAAGGCATTGGGCCTTCCTCCATGAGATACAAGTCAAGTATTATGGTGAGTATCATTTTAATATTTGAGGCATTTGAGTATGCTGTATCTTAGATTGATTTAGATTTCATGATATATGCTTGGACATTATGCCTTTTTCCCTGCTTCACCTTGGTGGTTGACATTGTGCCCTAGTAAGTGGTTTTCCTTGGGGATGGGTTTGCTACTAGGAACTCACTTGAAGAGCCATCGTACCATTATCGACCATAATTACCAATTTCCATCATTATTTCCCCCCATTTCCTTATCTCTTGGAATTTTAGGGTGTATTGACCCAAGAATGGGTTGTCCCTAATTCTATGGGAAGAAGGGGATGCAGGCCCAGAGGGATTGATGTTGGGTAAAAGATAAAATCCTATGTATGAACCTTCCAGATACTTCACCCATGGTTCACCAAAGAAAGAAATGAAACACTTATCTTTGAGAAAAGGGTTACCCATAAGAAATATGATTATGAATGCTTAAAAGGTTAGTTGTGGGGTAGGAGGTCTCATCACGAGCCGACCTATCATGTCCATGAATATCTAGTGGTATGAAATTACCATCATTTGGTCACCAAAACAGGGTAATGGCTCTCAATTGCATGGATGAGAGAAAGGGGGTCTCATCACGAGCCAACCTTCTCACTTCCTCTAGGTATTTGTGTTTGACACTGTCATTATCTAGACACCACGTTAGGGAAATAGCCTTCAAATTATCCTTAAATTTATGAAAGAAAAAAATAATGGAAAAATAATGGGGTTGGAAAAAAATGCATTGCAAACGAATGTACCACACACCCTCTACAAAGGCACCCATGAATGAGATACTACAACCCCTTGTATGTCATGAACCCTATACCCATTGAGTCTTGGCCCTTAACTGCTTCATCCACTTTACATGGATTAGAGAGGGATCTCTTGGAAACACTCCTTGACCTGGGGCAAGATATACCCAATAGGACACCTCGTCAACCCTCCCATATTCAAGGTTGACAAGTCGCATAACATCTTTGAGCACTTAACTATTTGACATAGTAATATTTGATGCACATGCTTAGGTGGCTCATTTATTGATTGGAATAATTTCTCATGATGTTATGACTTGAGATCCTTGGAGGGCATGCTTATTTGTCTTTGCGGGACCTAGTTGGTGGACAATTTTGGAAGAACAAGCTTAGCTTGGGCTTCCATGGGGCTTGAAGCCCATAGGTGGATGCCAAGGGTTTGCATGCCGGATGAGAGAAATGAAAAGGTCTAGAAGATGACTTGGAATACATAACCTAACCCCCACATACCAAACATTTTTCCTAGGAGAGGCAAAACGTCACCTATAGAGGAATGACATCACCTAGGGGGGTTAGGGTTTGGTGGTGGGGTTGACATTCATTGGCACAATGATGTTTTGAGGGGTTTGAGGCTTTGACCATGAAGGAATTCACTTGGATGCTTGACATGTGTCTTTGTGAAGCCCTTCTACACTCCTCCATCACAAACGACTTTCTCTTAGTGCTAAAACGTTCCCTAAAGGGGTGACGTCTTTATAACTAGGGTTTTCTTTGTACAAAAAGTGAAATTAAAGTGAATTGTTTAATATTTATTTTTAAAAGGGGAAAGATTAAGGTTGTTGATCCCTGGTCTTGTGGTTTACCATTAATTATGTGGACAAACTATCTTAGTGACATTTTGTATAAATAAGAGATCATAAGATCTCATTTTAACATAACTCTCCCTCTTGTGAGAAGTACTTGGACTGAATTTTTCGCTACCCTTGGGGATTTTTTTCTCTCTTGTGCTATGATATGGTTTCTCTTTGGTTGTAGAGTTGATGGTGATGATGCACTATCCTTGGAGGTCATTTCTAGCTTATTGTGGTGGTTTGCATTGGCATGCTAAGGATTTTTCTTGAAATGGTATGGTTCTTTACATTGTTATTATCATTGGTAATTCAAGTTAACGTTGTTTTGGCCAAGGCTAGATAGGGAGTATAAGGATATACACCCCTATCCTAGTTTTCACCATTATTATCAAGCTTTTAAAGTTATTTTTCAAGGGTTTTGTTGAGGAAGTAAGAGGATCTACACCTCTCATTTTCAAACCTTATCTAGGTTACTTACCTTGGGAGGTAATAGGATTTACACCCCAAGGGTTTAGTAGTCCTAGATATTTATTTTGACCCCATTAACTGACAATTAAAGGCATTAATATTGCATTGGAGAAACCAAATATTGCATTGGGAAACGTGATTTCTTGTCGTATTAACTTTTTGCAACTTGGATTGTGTTCCTTGTACTTAGAGAACCTCACAACCACTAGGGCATCCCCATCAAAGGGGCAGTTCTTGTTTCTATTAAAAATTTTCATATTCAGCCATTAGGTCTGCAGAAACCATAATCTAATTGCTTGAATAACTCTCTAATCAACCACTAGAAGTAAACCCAAAGTTTGCACACTTATATTCTTGGCCTACCGCACTTTTTGGAAAAGTTTGGAGGAGTTTTAGTGGTTGATTTTCTTGTTGTAATAAGTTGATTGTTACAGCCATAAGGCTGATATATATTGTTGCATAAAGTGTTTACAACAACCTTACCTTATCATGCTAGTATCTTGGTCTTTAATCTTGAGGTTTGCTAGTGTTTAGCTAGTCTTTCTCTTGTATCTTTCACTTGATTTCTATCATTTATATCGCAACTTATTATGTCATTTTATTTATGATATACATTGTTACTAACAACTGCTATTAGGGACAACAAGCTTAACTTGTTTTTCCAATTGGTTATATTGCATCATATGCTTTTTTTCTTGTGTCTCGGGTAGGTAATTCACTATTTGCATGTTACTCAACATATTTGGAAACCTTTGGACCTTCCCCAAACTCTTTTCCAAGACTTTCACGCCACTTAGAATTGACCTTTAGAGACATCCTCTCCATCTTCATCATTTTCCATCTCATTTCCCCTAGGATCATCGGGATTCCCCCCTTGAGGTGACTACCTCACCTCTAAAGTGACGGGGACACCTGCTTAAGGTGACAGTGGGTAGGTGACCTATTAGTTGTCGCCAATTAGTAGTTGGGTCGATATTTTCCCAACCTACAATTTGTACGATAAAATGTTTGCGCCATTGCTGGGGAGGATTTTGAATCCTCTTCAAAATCGTAACGACACTTTGGCAAGATATCCCAAAGACTTTCCCCTAGCTTGCCTGGAGACTCCACCCAAGGGACATTCCCTTTCCACCTTTCTTGATGAGCTCTTATTGAAGCTCATCGTGCGACTCCACCTTCCATGAACTCACCTTTCCTTTTTTCCCCTTTCCATCCTTTGATGAGCATTAGTCTCATCTGGTGACTCCATTGAGGCTTTACCCTAAGTGATGGAACCATGGCCTCACATGAATTACCATGTGCATTCCATAATGTGTAGCCTTCTCTTGATGTTCATAATATCCTTGGATATCCAAATCATTGCTCTGCAAAGTGGAGGGAAAATTTCCCTAAATTTAATGATGATACAACTCTAGTAGTGACCCATGTCATGAATTACATGAAGTATGCTTCGAGATTAAATATGCTACATGAAGATGTGTTGATGAAAATTTTTGTGTCTTCACTGGAATCAAGTCAAAAGGATTGTCTCACACACTCATGTAATCCGAAAAGTATCCCTTCTCCTACGAATCTCACTGAATAATTTCTCAGGCATTATCGGCCAGCTACTCAGAGTTTTCAAGACACTTTCCAAGAGCTCAAACACATTCTTTGCAGAAAAGGTTTTCCGATCGATGATGAGACAATAGATGAAGAAGTGCTTGAAGGACATATATGTGAAGAAAATTACCAAGCATATCATGAATAAGTTTCTCTTGTTGAAGATCTGGACGAGATGTTTGATGAAGATGAAGTATTTTCCTTTCCACTTGATGAGGACATCCAAACTTCCACTTCTCCTGCACATCAAGAAGAGAACATGATGAATTATAATCCTTTTGAAATCTTTGATGATGCTTTTTTCCATGACCGTGGAAATGAATAAAAATTCCAAAAGGATCTTGATGAAGTTTCTCTTGCAGAAAGCTTGAAAGAGACATTGATATTTGTTTTCCATTTTGAAGAGAATGAAGTCATTCAGTCTTGTGAAGAAGTAATCAACTCCTGTGATACAGATGAATTCATGGAACAACCTTCGGATATAGTTTATGACCACATTTATGATTTCATACAAGTTGGGAGATGTAGATGGGATGTGGGCTGCTTCATCAATGATGGAGATCCTATTTACAACATTGAAGGTAGGCCTCAAGAAAAAGGGGTTGAGTTGTCACAATAAGAGGAATGTTCTTCATACATGTATGATTCAAATGTTTGGTAGCCTAGCGATGAAATAGTTACAGATTTGTTCTACCCTTTCGAGGATGACTTGTTGCAGCATACTCATGATGATCTTTAGTCATCCCTTGATGCATACCCTTTTGAGGATGCATATTTGTTCTATGAGGACTTTCAACTATTATACTCAGATTTTGATACACACCAAGTCGTGGCAAACCCAAAGCAGTATGAGGTCCTCCCTATCAAACATAAGAACTTTCACGTTGAGATTTTGGGCATGTATTTACAGATAAAGAAGAGACATTTCCCAAGTCCAACAAAGGATTTATTCTCTAAGGCTGTTCTTTATCTCGTTTCCTCTTGTTTGGGAAATCATAGGGTTTTCTTGGGATCTCTTGTCCTTTCTCAGGCTTCAAGGAGCAATGATTTGTTGAGTGAAGATGAAGTCGAGTCATCGTATACATGTAGTAGCCTCCTTCAAACATGGATTTATCAAGCTTGTGGCTATCACTTCAGGCAAGATTCCTTGCATGATCATAGTGGCAGATATTCTTCCAATAGGATTTCGTCCCTCCCACCCATCTCCATCAGTTTTATTTCATGATCGATTATATGTGTGTTCATACTCATGATTATTATGTTCTTGACTTATCTTTGTTGTATTATATGATTAAGAATATGGGGAGATACCTTGATGAGATGATCAATTGGTTGCACTGGTTGTATGACATCACCTTACATCATCCATCACTTCATTTTCAAGGCCCTAAGGCCCCATGTAAGTAGGTAAGTCATTTTGATTTATTTCATTTGCATCTTGATTTCTCATAGTAGTTTAGATGCATTTAATATTTCATTTTTCTCTACTTGCATATTGATTTCATGCTTAGTTTAGAAATTTTTAAAAAAATGTCAAAATGTTTCTTTTCTAGATTAACTTTCGTTTTGGATTATATATATATATATATATATATATATATATATATATATATGGATAAAAGGGTGATTGCAGCACCCTAGATGCTTTGATCCATTTGTTTGAGTTTTGGAAGGCATAGGTCTAACGGGAGATGTTGCGGTTCTCATGCACTCTACGACGAGCACATGTCCCCAAGTAGGAGCCAAATGTTATCCCCATTTTGTGGATAACTAAGGAGATTTTGTCTCGAGGCCCTAAGTTTGCATATATGGAGTGCCGAGAGACCACATGACTTGCAGTATCCTTTTTCACAGATAGAGACCCGTCTCACCACCATAAAGGTCGTAGATTTCCAAAGAGAATCGACCACACCAGTTGGCTTCCGGAAGGCATTGGGCCTTGCTCCATGAGGCAAAAGTCAGGTATTATGGTGAATATCATTTCAATATTTGAGGAATTTGAGAACGTTGTATCTTAGACTACTTTAGATTTAATGATATATGCTTGGACATTATTCCTTTTTCCCTGCTTCACCTTGGTGGTTGACATTGTTCCCTAGTAAGTGGTTTTCCTTGGGGATGGGTTTTGTTGGTCCTTGACCAAGTTTTGAGGATCCTTGGTCATGTTTGACCTATTTTTGGGACTTCGACAGGCTGTCGAAGGAGGAGTGAAATATGAAGCAGAGGTCGCAGGATATCAACCCCTTTTTAGGGCCTTTTTGGGTTTTTGGGCTATGTAACGGTTATGTGAATGTCGGCCCATGGGTTTACCCATGCTTAGGCCTATTTTTTAATGTATAAATAGAAGACTAGGCGATGTAAGTAGCGACCGATGGCTGAGTGATAGTACTGCATGTGCAAGAAGATGTGATTAAGACTTGCAGAGGCAAGTGCAAGTCATCTGTAGTGCTTTGTGCGCAGACTGTGTGAGGCTCTGTGCCTAGATCTACTTGGGGAAGGAGGATATGGAGAAGTGCGCGTAGATGTCCTGTCCTATGCAGAGTAGTGTTTTGATGCTTTGTGCCTATAAGACACTTGACAGAGATAATAAAGAGAAGAAGAGTTGGTGGACGTATCCCCAGGGTGGGGGTGAACCACGTATATCCTCTATTGTGAATGCTTTGTGCTTTATGGTTGCTCTCTTGTTTATATGATTGAATGCTTAGTGTGATGTTAGATGATATATGAATATGATATGATAGTTCAGTGATGAATAATGTGAATTAATGCTAGATCTAATCTCTATGTGTGTTCTTCATGCTTAAATCTATTGGATCTGTGTGAATAATGTGTTGATCTGTTGTTAGGGTTTAGCTGCTCTATGAACTAAAGCTTAATACTAATGGACTGTAATAACTAAGTGGTCTGTTAAGGTGTTACAATAACAAATCTGTGTCCTATCTAAGGTTGCAGACACTGGAGTCTTGCAACCACCCCTGCCTCTACCTCGGACGAGACTTCATCTGCTTCACAGGTGTTGCTGAAAGGGTCGATAGTTAGGGTTTTGTTGGTGCATTGTTGTAGCGTTGAATCACGGGTCTGACCCTGTGCCAACAGGTTTTCTACTGGGAACTCCATTGAAGAGCCATCACACCATTCCCCACCATACTTACCACTTTCCATCATTATTTCCCCCCATTTCTTGATCTCGTGGGATTTTAGGGTGTATTGATCCAAGAAGGGGTTGTCCCTAATTCTATGGGAAGAAGGGGATCAAGGCCAAGAGGGATTGGTTTTGGGTAAAAGATAAAATCCTATGTATGAACCTTTCAGATTCTTCGCCCAAGGATCACCGAAGAAAGCAATGAAACACTTATCTTTGAGAAAATGGGGACCCATAAGGAATATGATTATGAATGCTTAAAAGGTTAGTTTGGGATAGGAGGTATCATCACGAGCCGAACTATCATGTCCATGAATATCTAGTGGTATGAGATTACCATCATCTGGTCACCAAGCTAGGGTAATGGCTCTCAGTTGCATGACTGAGAGAAAGGGGGTCTCATCACAAGCCAACCTTCTCATTTCTGCCAAGTATTTGTGGGTGACACTGTCATTATTTTGACACCACTCCAGGGAAGTGGTATTCAACTTATCCTTAAATATGAAAGAATCAAAGAATGGAAAAATAATGGGCTTGGAAAAAATGCATTGCAAATGAAGGTACCATACACCCTCTACAAAGGAACCCATGAATGAGACACTAAAACCCCTTGTATGTCATGAACCCCATATCCATTGAGTCTTGGCCCTCAATCGCTTCATCCACTTTACATGGATTAGAGAGGGATCTCTTGGGAACACTCCTTGACCCGGGGAAAGATATACCCAATAGGACACCTTGTCAACCCTCCCATATTCAAGCTTGACAAGTCGCATGATGTTTGTTGAGTCTCAGTATTGAAACCTCTATTACCCTATATTATCTTTGTCTGAGTCAATTTTACCTATKCTATGTGTATCTAATTGTCTGTTTCCTCCATAAATACACTTGATTACCTTGTTCATGTGCATAAGGGGTAAATTATGATTAAGGCATGATTTGTTTAATTTTCTTGAGTTAATTCGATTAAATGTTTGATTTTGTATGATCCTAATCGTTTGACTCGTAAGAAGTTTTGATCCGGTACCTAAATATCCACCTATTCTGGTACTGCACAATCTGTGCTATTTCGGTACCAAGTCATGCGCCTAATCCGATACAGAGGATTGTGACTGTGTGTATTCCGGCACTAAACAATTACCTACAGGATTTCGGCACCAACATTCTAGTACTGTATTTTCTCCTCTATTTCTGGGCAAATGACAATGAATCTCAAAATTTGGGGACATGGGTTTTGTCTAGAGATGTGTTTTAATTCGGATTCATGTGCCAGAATCCAAATATCTCACACGTATGGACCTCCATCTCAGGGGGACCGATTCGTCCTAAATTATTTTCAAATTTTCAGAAATTCCAGGATCATGCCCAAATTCGTGGGAAATACATTTCCTTGGTTAGATAAGTGGTTGTAATCAACCTCCATTGATGTAAAATGGTTTTGATTTGGATGTATTGTCTAGATCCAAATTTGTAATGTAAAAATCATATAAATTTAGTGATGGCTAAGCCAAAAAGGAGAGGAATTAGTATGCTGGAAATCAGATTTCTGAACCAACTCTTCTTGTAAATTTATTTGTTGAAGATCAATGGAAGTTTGAATTCAAGGATCTTGTTTGTCTCTTTCAGCATTTAGCATCTGCTGATATAAAAGCTTCCATGTTGGCATCGACAAGGGCCACCGATCCAGCTTGTTAAGCTCATTGTAAATTATTAGCATAGATTTCTATTTTATGTACTTGTTGTTTTGATTTCATTTCTGATTGCACTATTAGAATTGATTGCAAAGTGTGGCAGCACAAGAATAGTTGGGAGTCCATCATTTGCATTACATAAGCCATCAAATGGAACATCTCATTAAGAATTATGTTTCCTGTGTAGAAATCAAGTAATTTTCTAGAATTGCAAGATTGTAAGATTGTATTAAATTTCTGTTTGTGATGCATCAATTGATTTTGAAGAGTGCAGAATTAGATAAGAATTTCTTGCAAGTTTGAAGTGAGTTATTACAGGAAATGAGATCAGACTTCATATCTCACCTTCATGCACTATATAATGAAGCCTCTCAATTATATTGACAATTTTCTGTACTACACAGGTTTGATTGGAGTGAATAGAGTTACGATTGTTTTTTTGTTTAAGAGTGAATTGTTGATTATTGTTTTCAATTGCTACAGGGAATAAGATCTGATTTCATCTCTTCTTTTCATGAGCCTATAATGAACAAATATGTTATGTGAGCAAGAGCCTTTTCAATTGAGTGTTTTCTTGAGAGTTTTATTATGAGCTTTGTCTTCTGTTATTGTTGAAGTGTGCCCAGATTTTCTTGTTAGTTGTTGTTAAGGATAGTAGCTACAGATAAGAGATTCAAAGTCCATATTTCCACTTCATGAGCTTGTAAATGGGCAAGGCATTATCTGAGCAAAATCTTTTGAGTGCATGATTGCAAGTTTTGCTTTCTAATTTCTGAATTGTGTGAAGAGTGTTATCTTTGAAATCAGAGTATTTTGTTATTGATGGTTTTCTTATCTAAGATATACTAAACAGACATAGGAACCTATCTGTTATCGGCACATATAGTGCATCAACTCTATTGATTACGAATCCCGGTTGATAATTTATGTTTGGTAATATATTATGCAAATAATTGCACCAACAATGTCTTTGAGCACTTAAATGTTTGACATAGTAATCTTTGATGCACATGTTTAGGTGGCTCATTTATTGATTGGATTTACTTATTTCACTATTAGAATTGATTGCAAAGTGTGGCAACACAGGAACAGTTGGGAGTCCATCATTAATAAGGTGTTGGTAGCTCTAATCAACATATAAATTCAACATTTTTCGTTTTATTAAAGAAGTTAGACTAATTATGAAGTAAACATATGGTTACTCTCAATCATTGCACACTCCCTACCATGAAATTCTGCAAGCCCTCATATGCATCTCCTCGTATAGAAATCATTCATCCTGTCACTCTGTTTCTGCCTTGTCCTGTGCTTAACATCGTTTTCACTTCAAGTAATTGGAGGTATGAGCTAATCTCTTCATGCTCTTTCTATCAAGGATCATGTAAATCTGGTGTTGAATTGTTTTTACTCTCATGTGCATTTTCCTCCTACATTTCTACACTCAACCCTAAATGAATCATCCTTGCTATCCTTTAAGAAGATGTTTTCACATTTAGCTCTATATGATAATGGGTGCACTTATCTTATTACCTCATCATTTTGAAAAAGTGATTGCTAATTGAAATATCCATTGAAAAGCGGTGACACCATTATGTATAATACTAACCTAGTTGATTCAACAAGTTCTTATCCAAGTTTATCTTTACAAGTTTCTCTTGGAGGTATTGATGAAAACCTCATGTGGTGGACCGCCCTTGCAAAACCTCAATGAAATTTCATGAGAACTCTAATAAGGTGTTGGTAGCTCTAATCAACATATAAATTCAACATTTTTCATTTTATTAAAGAAGTTAGACTAATTATGCAGTAAACATATGGTTACTCTCAATCATTGCACGCTCCCTACCATGAATTTCTGCAAGCCCTCGTATACATCTCCTCGTATAGAAATCATTCATCCCGTCACTTTGTTTTTGCCTTGTCTTGTGCTTAACATCATTTTCACTTTAGGTAATTGGAGGTATGAGCTAATCTCTTCATGCTCTTTCTATCAAGGATCATGTAAATCTGGCGTTGAATTGTTTTTACTCTCATGTGCATCTTCCTCCCATTATAAGTTTTTCTTTCTAATTTTTGAATTGTGTGAATAGTGTTATCTTTGAAATCAGAGTATTTTGTTATTGATGGTTTTTTTTATCTAATCTATACTAAACAGATAGAGGAACCTATCTGTTATCGACACATATAGTGCATCAACTCTTGATTACGAATCCCGGTTGATAATTTATGTTTGGTAATATATTATGCAAATAATTGCACCAACAATGTCTTTGAGCACTTAAATGTTTGACAAAGTAATCTTTGATGCACATGTTTAGGTGGCTCATTTATTGATTGGATTTACTTATCATGATGTTATGACTTGAGATCCTTGGAGGGTGTGCTTATTTGTCTTTGCATGACCTAGTTGGTGGACAATTTTGGAAGAACAAGCCTAGCTTGGGCTTCCATGGGGCTTGAAGACCACAGGTGGATGCCAAGGGATGACATGCCATATGAGAGAAATGAAAACTTGAAGGCATAGAAGGTGACTTGGACGACATAACCTAGCCCGCACATGCCAAACATTTTTCCTAAGAGAGGAAAAACGTCACCTATAGAGGCATGAAATCACCTAAGGGGTTATGGTTTGGTGGTGAGGTTGACATGCATTGGCACAAGGACGTTTTGAGGGGTTTGAGGTTTGACCATGAATAAATTCACTTGGATGCTTGACATGTGGCTTTGGGAAGCCCTTCTACACTCCTCCATCACCAACAACTTTCTCCTAGTGCCAAAACATCCCCTAAAGGTGTGACATATTTATAAACTAAGGTTTTCTTTGTGCAAAAAGTGAAATTAAAGTGAATTGTTTAATATTACTTTGTAAGAGGGGCAAGATTAGGGTTGTTGACCCCTAGTCTTGTGGTTTACCCCTAATTATGTGGGCAAACTATCTTGTTGGCATTTTGTATAAATAAGAGATCATAAGATCTCATTTTAACATAACTCTCCCTCTTGTGAGAAGTACTTTGAATGAAATTTTCACTACCCTTTGGGGGTTTTGCTTTCTTGTGCTATGATATGGTTTGTCTTTGGTTGTGGAGTTGATGATGATGATGCGCTAGCCTTGGAGGCCATTTCTAGCTTATTGTGGTGGTTTGCATTGGCATGTTAATGATTTTTCTTGAAATGGTATGGTTGTTTACTTTGTTATTATCATTGGTAATTCAAGTTAAGGTTGTTTTGGCCAAGGATAGATAGGGAGTATAAGGATGTACACCCTTATCCTAGTTTCCACCATTATTATCAAGCTTTTAAATTTATTTTGCAAGTGTTTTTGTTGAGGAAATAAGAGGATTTACACCCCTCATTTTCAAACCCTAGATAGGTTACATATCTTGGGAAGTAAGAGGATTTACACCCCCAAGGGTTTGGTAGTCCTAGCTCTTTCTTTTAATCACATTATCCCACAATTAAAGGCACTAATATTGCATTGGAGAAGCAAAATATTTCAATTGGGAAACATGATTTCTTGTTGTATTAACTTTTTGCAAATTGGATTGTGTTCCTTGTGCTTAGAGCACCTCACAACCACTTGGGCGTCCCCATCAAAGGGGTAGTTCTTTATGCTGTTACAAATTTGCATCTTCATCCATCAGGGCTGCAAAAACCATAATCTAATTGCTTGAATAACTCTCTAATCAACCGCTGGAATTTGCCCAAAGTTTGCACACTTATTCTTCTTGGCCTAGTGCACTTTTTGGCAAAGTTTGGAGGAGTTTTAGTGGCTGATTTGCTTGCTGTAATAAGTTGATTGTTACATTCATAATGATGATATATATTGTTGCATAAAGTGTTTACAATAAACTTACCTTATCATGCTAGTATCCTGGTCTTTAATCTTGAGGTTTGCTAGTGTTTAGCTAGTCTTTCTCTTGTATCTTTCACTTCATTTCTAGCATTTATATCACAGATTATTATGTCATTTTATTGGTGATATACATTGTTACTAACAGATTCTATTAGGGACATCAAGCTTAACTTGCTTTTCCAATTGGTTATATTGCATCATATGCTTTTTTTTTTCTTGTGCCTCGGGAAAGTACTTCACTATTTGCAGGTTACTCAACATGTTTGGCAACCCTTGGACCTTCCCTAGACTCTTTTCCAACACTTTCACACCACTTAAAATTGACCTTTAGGGACATCCTCTCCATCTTCATCCTTTTCCATCTCATTTCCCCTAGGATCATCGAGATTCCCCCCTTGAGGTGACTACCTCACCTCTAAAGTGACGGGACACCTGCCTAAGGTGATAGTGGGTAGGTGACCTCTTAGTTGTCGCCAATTGGTAGTTGGGTCAGGCTTTTCCTAACCTACAATTTGTGTGATAACATGCACTTTCCTACATTCTCAATTTTTTGAAATCTGCAACCATTACCTTCATGTCCCGAAATGGATATACAAATAGCTTAAGTTTCCTCGCCATTCTTATTTCAAGGAAGTTGCAGGTACTTCATGTATCTATTAGCACTATGATATTATCATTTTTTATATGTCCCTTTAATTTAAGAGTATGAGGTTTGTTGATGTATGTCATGGCCGCGATTGATATCCTTGGTGTCTTGTCGCCTTCTTATCCAGATATAATATTTTGGGGGTCCTTTACTTCTTCACCTTCTAACTCTTCTGTATCTGATTCATCATTTCCTCCTGCTTCACATGTATACAATTTCTTTGGATTATCTTCTGTGTGACACCTATGTCTGGGATCCCATATTTCTCTGCAATGTTTGCATTTGCGTGCTTTCATTCTTTGAGCTTCCAAACTTATTTTATTGTCTCCTATGTGTGGAGGTATGTATTTATCTTTATCTATATCCATGGTTTGTGGTTTTTTATTTCTTGAATAAGCATTGTCAATCCTGATTGGAATCCTTAGAGTTTGACTTCTACTGCTTTTTCCTTACACCTTTCTACTTCAACAAACGAAACATGATGCATTTTTAATTTATTTTGGATATGCAGTTTAAGACCTCCCAAATAATATTGGAGTAATTTCTTTGTAGATAACACAAATATTTGTGTGGGGAGAGATTCCCATTGATGTGTGAATTCATCGTGATTTAAGGAGGATCTAGAATGCTCACAAAGGTCCAGAAGGATCCAAAATGCTTATAGAGGTCGCAGGGGATCCATAAATGCTAAAAATTCGACCGTCTCAAATCATCTCGAAAATGAAATCATTGCATAGAGCTTGTCATCAACTTTCAATGACACAAATGACAAGTCAAATGGAGCTTGTATGAAAAATTTATGGTCAATCAAAGTTCAAGTCAACCAAGGTCAAAGTCAAAAGTCAAAGGGGTAAAAAGTACATGTGTCATGTCCATACAGTGACATGTGGCATGAATGTACATGTGATGTGGCCACGCCCCAAGGTTCCATGTGGATTGATCATACAATTGACTGGGCAACATAAGTGGTTCAATCATGGGTTAACAAGTGGCATTTGAGTGGTCCAATGGTTTGTTGACATGTGGCACATGTTAGCCAATAAGAGGCTGCCACATGGTGACCCCCCATTGGCCAATAATGGTTTACGTTGGGTAAAATTATTATTGGAGTCCAGGGGAATCACCCCCTTAACCTCCATAACTCTCCACGCCTTAAGAAAGCTCCCACAACCATCATACCACACATTGCTACTTAACCTTTATGTGGCATATATTTTATTTAAAAATGTGTAATATATCGTTTGGGGTTTAAAAGGGGCCACGGGATAGGCCCCAACCCCTAGTATTTACCTCATCATATGACCTAAACCATAGTGCAAGGAGCTTAACCATCCATCCATATATATATATATTAAAAAAAAGCACAACCATCGAACCATAAGTTACTATATGTGGCCTAAATAACCATATATTAAAACAAACAACCAAATAAACCAATGGAGTATGCGTGGAAGGGAGTAGAACCTAGAACCTCTGCCAAGTTAGTGGAGGGTTTTAACCACTACACCACTCACTCCAGATTTAGCGGAGATTCTGCCTAAAATATTAATGAAGTTGCAACCAAATGTGGAGGTGGTTTTGGAGACCTGGCCTATATATTGGGCATGAATTCCAATACACAGTCAAAGGACACAAATCCCAAGGGATGAAGTCCGAGACTGCATAGAGTTCAAGGCAAGGAAATAGAAAATATTTCAAGACTTTATGGACTATACGAAAGTACGTGCAAGTACAACTTAATTTTGTATTGCACTGTAAAGCATGCCAAATTGTACCTTGGCGAAATTTCAAGTGCGTTATATCAAAATTGTAGGATTTTTCGCAAGGATCATGAATATGAGGCATGTTTGTGATTTTAGGTCATTTTCAAAACTTTGTACTCAATTTGTCATTTATGATTATTTAATGCATTGTTTTGCGTGCTAAGAGGCACAAAATTGAGCTAGTTTGGAAAGTGGTCGGCTTTACAATCGAAAGTTTCATAATTTCATAAGGATTTCAGTTATGAACTCTATTTTTGCATTTGAGTAGTGTATTTTCGAAGCATCCTCAAGAGCCTATTTGGTCCATTTACATGGTATTTTTGGGTATGTTGGGATGAAGATAAGCAATTTAATTGTTTTGAAAGGAACTTAAAGATGAAACAACATATGTTATCAACATTGTAATTTGATTTCTTTTATGTCATATCATTTCCACTTCAAGATAATCTTCAGTTTATGGGTTTTTTTTGATAAAAAGTACATCATCAAATTTTTGCAATCACCTCAATAGATCCTAGAAATCATACAGAAACAAGTTAGATATTGCATGTATATATTTTAAAGAATAAGTGGTGTCTATAGATTTTCAGATCAAGTTGGTATCAGAGCTAGTTTTAACGTGTTTTGCACGCTGTTGATGTGATGAGATCCAAGTGTTCATTTGGTGAAGATCTTGAAGGCTCTCTTTTCAAGAAAGCAAGATGAGTAAGGTTCTTATGAAGCCGAGACTCCAGAAGAACATTAATAGGAAAATATAGAGAGAGAATTCTAAGTTGAGAATGCAATTGCAAGATCTTGAGGAAGAGAAGTAGAGGCTGTAAGATCGATTTTTATGTCATGAAGATTTTCACGTGAGTATTTTTCATGAACTAGAGAGAAAGTTGCAGATGGCTCCATCAATCAGTAAAGTGGGACAAGAAGAGAAGGAGATAGTATCCCTTGCACTATCTCCCTCAAAGAACATGACCGAGAAAGAACCTTCTTCATATTATTCTTTGTCCCATCAAGATGGAGAGTGCTTGAGGGTAGCTGAAGCAAAGAGAAACTCATATGAAGAAATCCTACCTAAGCAATTGGCCTTACCTTCTAGTCCAAAGAAGAGTAACATGTGCAAGTCATCTCCAGGGAAATATGTGCATGCTACAGAAGAAGGAATGAATACTATTCCCACTTGTGAATGGTCTATTTATCCATGTGATTCCTATGGAACTAGAAACCATGATGTAGAAAAGTGTTTGAGAAGGCAATATGTGCTAGTAAATCCCTCCAAGGAGAAGGAGGCAGATAATTTCTCAAGTCAGAACAAAAGGATGAATGATAAGATGGGATCATGGAACAAGATTCTATTCTCTTATTATGGTAAGATTCGACACTAGATTGAGAAGTGTTGGACACTTTACCTGCACTTATGTTCGAAGTAGAACTTGAAGGATGTAAAGACACTTGTGAGAAGATGAGCAAAAACTCAAGATGAAATCAATAGTATTATTGTAAGGCTTTGGAAAGAATACTTCCTGATGGTTGGTATTTGAAAATTGATTTATAAAGACATCAAAGAATGGTTCTATTGAGGGCTCAACACACCCTAAAATTCTTATGAAATTTTGTTGCTTTTTAGGTACCACTTGTTTTCTTTTACTGTCTAATTTGGGTTCACTTTGGGGGATGTTTTATTTTGTTTTGTTTTCATGACTCTTATAAATGAATTCAAAATGGGTGAACTTGTTAAATAAAAAATTGTGTCTAAAAGAACTTGTCATCCTAACTAAGAATCTGCAACTAACATTGCACCTAACATGCTTATGTTCGGTGTCGGAAAAAATCAAGCAGGTAAAACAACCCCACAGTTACACTAATCGCCAATCACCGATGCAACATGCAACATCAACATAAGGAAAAGTTGGTTTGCATGAGTTATTCACCACAAAGTTTCAAGAGATAGCCAATCCACATCGGCATTGGAAAAATATGGGAGGGATGGACATTGAAAAAAGCCATAAAGAAATCACCGATAACCGATGACCGATGCGCTTGCTCGGGGTCAAGGAAAATCTAAAAAAGATTAAAACAATCGAATTTTTTTGTGTTAAATAAACTGTCGATCACCGATCCCCAATACACTTTTGGCATTGGGACTTTTTTGAGAGAGTCGACTCGGGAGCACTTGGGTAGATTTATCGTTGATCGCCGATCCTTGATACTTTTCGGCGTCGGCAAGATAGGATCAGGTTTTAGAATGCGTAGCTTAAGGAAAGTACTGATTCTGATTAACAAGAGTAAATGGAGAAGTTGGTCTCGAGTGCCACATGTCTTTGTCGCGTAGGGGTGTCGCACAACCTGGTTTTGTTGCAAGTCATATTAAGGTTCCTTGTGTCCTAGTCACACCTCCTAGTCAGCTTTGCCACGTCAACTATGTATGAAAAGATCGATCAACGTCGTAGCTTTTGCAGGAATATATCAATGAAAAGTGTTCGAAGCTGAATCCCGACCCCCGAATCATCAACTGGACTAGCAAAATGATGGGATGTTTTTGGCATAAGATACGATCGAATTATGACATTTAATAGACCAATTAATGCTTAATCCCACATTTGTTGCTACCTCGTGTGCCGATTGAACAACAACAATTTGAAATTGCCGATAGGCCACGTTACAACTGGCACCACGCCATTAACCCACAATCGAATTTAATTTTAAATGTCTTTGAAGATCTGGAGACATATTTAATATAACTACACTCATAACCTGAATTGAATGGCTGATGCAATAAGGTTAGGTCATCCCTGTTTAAATCTCTAGAACGGTTTTGAACAATTTCATTGTACGCACAAGTTTGAATTCCAGAGCATCTAAAGAAGCAAAGCAAGCGTCTCGAGACTGTTATGATCCTTATATTATCAAAACCAGGTTAAACAAGCTGCAAAGGTAAAATGATGTCCAGAAAGCCAACCACCAGACGCTCTTTAAGAGCGCCCAAGCTGAAGGAAGCTGAAAGAGTTGAAGGTTCTTCTCCTGGTACAACGAGGAAGTTGGAGTACATGCCCAAGGTAGAGCCAGTCATAAAAACCACAACAAAGAAATCCTTTGTTGAACCTTCAGTCTTCGGTGACACAAAAGCAAGCACCAGATCCAAAGTAATGCTTCCATAGTGGGGGGACCTTTTCAACAGAATCAGCCGGGAGGAGTACCGAGAGTGTATCGCACACAAAAACCCAGATGTAAGGGTGCTCAATGACTAGGTGTTCCAAAACATTCGGTGATCATATTTTCACATGGTAGCGAACAGAACCCCGGTTTTACCTTGCATAGAGGTTATGAAGTGGCTAATCGACCATACAGATGCACAAAAATATTTAATCAACGATGAGAATGGCGGGTCTATCAGAGTTTTCCTCCCAACAAAAGTTCATAAATACTACAATCTCAGAGACCCAACAGAGTGACTAAACATAGACTTCGTGGTGAATTTCTATGAATTCCATGACACCAATGGACTGATGGCCTCATGGTGAAAGGAGGACAAGAAGTTTACCAACCAGAGAAATGGTTGGTATGAGATAATCAACTTGAGGGAGCCATACATCTATTTGATGGCTCTCATCTTCCGACTGTATGGAGAGAAAGAATGCTCTAAGTTTTCGAAAGCATGGATTCCTTTGGCATACATAGTGGCGATCTCCAGAAGTAGTTTTAACTGGGGAGCGATAATTTCCAAGCAATTGAGCATTTGTGCATAGCAGGCTAAAACACTGAAAGAAGGGGAAACACCCGCTTTCCACATGGCCTCATATCTGCTTGATGTCATCTGTGCAAGAAATGTCTTCACCGGCATGAATTTAAGCTGGCATGTTGCAGAGCTCCCTGTTCACGTTTATTTTAGCATAATCTGGGCGAACAGGTACCAAAAATCCTATGCACTCATTTGCGATGAATTCATCACTCGTTTTCATTTTATTATATTTAAAAAGGAATGTCCGAGATTATTCGCAACAACCAAGAAAATGGTAGAGAAGGTAGGCCACTGGTATTTGGGTGAACGCTCAACCTATATCAGGGTATCCAGGGCCACCAGAGCACCACATATACTGCCCACTCACGTCCCAAACCAACTCATTGTGGGAAAAATCTCTTATCAGACCATCCTGTAGGGCTATAACACCACAATAGTCAATGACAAGAAGCGGGCTTTGATGCCCTACGGTTTCCATGTGGGGTTTTATTTGGTAAAGGACACTGCTCAAGCCAAACATGAAGGGCTGAGCCAACTTGAATTCAGGTTCCCGACAGGCCAATTCCGCAAGCACGATCCTAAATGACTGGTCCTCCAACATGCTTCACATGTATCATCTTGTTGGCCATACGAGCGTGATAAATTTGAGGATGAATTTTTCACAGAGTGCGCTTAGGATCGGGAAGATATAGTCCAAAGGATGGCCAACCCAAATATGACCAGGTTCAAGGCCATGAGCATGGATGAACATGTGGAGAAAATATAGTAGTCGACTCAAGAAACCCTCAGAGCCAAGGAAGAAATAAGAGTGGCAGAGACTTCAAAGGCAAAAAGAAGAGGGTTGCTCTTGCTGGAAGGGGCACAAAGAATCATTGACGAGTTAAAAAATGATCCTGACCTCATAGATATGTCAAGGATCCCCAATGATGACCCAATCACAAGCAAAGGAGAGCCAAGTGGCTTAGAGCTAATACAACTTGAAGAAATCATTGGGCCCGAAAACCCTGAAGTTCCATCACTGCAGATCAGATCACTAGGGGGAATTTCAATCCATCTTGAGATATCAAGGACACCGGGTAGAACAAGTGTACCAACCCCCTTGTTCAAGTTAATAACCATCTATGGTTTGGAGGAGAGTTCATAGGTTTCCCTGGTGACTCAAGTGCAGATTACAGAGGAAAGGGAACCTGAGAGAGCATCTACCCCAGGTCCCAATGCTCCAATTCAAAGCCTTCCACAGAGCGACCATGAGGTTGAAAGTGACTTAGACACTGAGATACTCGACTTGCCGGGAACCCCAATGGAAAAATCAAGGGATGATATTGGATCAGGAGGACAAAAAGAGGAAGTTCCACAGCAAGGAATTGGCACACCGACAATCGATTACCAAGTAAGTATCAAACCTATCCCTGAATCTTCAATTTTGGCCCATGCCTCGCCAGCCGATGCAAAACAAATGGAGGTTGAGCCATCAGGACATGTAGAAGAAGTCCAGGAACCAATCCTGGGACAGATACATACAACCAGGAGCCTGGGAAATACTCTAACCCGGGGAGAACAAAAAATCTCCGAACTGGTTGATGAGGTCGTCGACATACAAGAAATCACCTATGATAGGAAGAGAAAGACCACCATGAAGAGGACCACTAAAAATAGGAGACTCACGTTAGACAACTCGATCCTCATCACTACAGAGGAGAAGCTGCTTAGCACAAAACATGCCAAGACGTCCGAGATTATCGACACAAGGATGGCTATCATAGATTCCACATTGGATAGAGAAAGAAGATATGAAAAGGAGTTGGCCGTTGCACTTAAGGAGTTGGATCATCTGCGCCATTTGGAAAAATAATATCAGGACTCCACATAGGCCACAATGTTTTTGAGAAGTGAGTTTCAATATGCCTATGCCAAATTCACGAATGAATAAAACCTTTTCACTGCAGGTATATCTGATTTCCATGAAGACACCCTAACAACGCTAGAGACCTGCAAGGATGTGGAAAGGTGGTATGAGAAATCTCACCAATCAGTAGAAAGGATATATTACACCAGCACGGTTCAAAAGGGTTGAGATGCTGAAGAGAATGACATTTGGGTGCTAAGGGATAACACCATCGATTAGTTCAAGAAAGTGACCAAATATTGGGTAAAAATGGCCCAGGAGCCTCAGCGGGAGATTCAGGAGAAGTGGGCTGATTTCAAAAAGAGTTGGGAAAATATTAATCGGGAGATGAAAGACATCGGTCTCCCAGAATCTGGCTCACTCGAAGATTTTGGTGACCTACATGACATAGTCAAGTAACAGGTAGAAAAAGACTCGACATGGACAACATATATAGAAAAGGTGGCGAGCATGGCGCCAGGTCAAGTACAATAGTTCATGGAGCATCCAATTAAGGCTCGGGCAGTTTTGCAGTTGTTAAGTGTCAAAATAGTCAAGTATCGAGCACAAGCAGTAGAAGTGAAAGAAATTCTTTCAGCCCCGATGGACTAGCATAGGTTCTCGTATTCCAACACATGTGATGAACTCTTCGTCAAATGGTTGGAGTATGAGAAGAGTCATCCACTTCAGTAAAACTATTTGATGATTCTTAGAAGATAGAGAGATGAAAGCACCATGTTGCAATATTTTGTTTTACTTAGCTTGCACTTGTAGTAGATATTTTTAGTTAATGATTCATTATCAATAAGAGGATGGACCTTTTAGCAAGGGTCGATGGTTTTGGCTAAGGCCCTCATTTTTGGAATTGTAAAGAACTATTTCCAAACTACCTTAATTTAGAAGTCTTGTTTAGGACCGGAGACAAACTTATGTTTTTCATCAAAGGCGTTGTGTGATTGGATGTGAGGAGGAACTACTTCCAACTTTATTTCATGAATGGATGATGTAATGTGTAATAGTTTCTGAATCTATTGATAAGTTAGTTGTTTCAATATTGTTGAAATTCTTGTCTCTAATGATGAAAGAAAATCGTCGTGTTAATGTGTGATTAATGCTAGAGCCAAGGAAACTATTTTTCTTGCCATCATTTTATTCCATGTATGTTTTCTTTCGATAATTGTATCTCAGTCAATAATTGAAATACCAACAAGTTAATGTATTAGTACTAGGATTGTCACAGGTGTGAATATCTTTGTCTGCATGCTTGAGCACAAGGGTTATCACAAGCTCATCCTTCTTCAGTAGTTAAGATCCCCCCTTTTTACCAGCTGGTCTATACCAGCACACATATTTTTATCAGACCCATCTAAGAAAAGAAAATACAAAAAGAGAATGTTTAAACTGAAGGAGGAATTTTCATAAGAAGATGTCATGTAGATCACTACGTAAATCCCATCAATAAATTGGCTACGTAAATCCCAATAATGCTGAATCGAAAGATCCCAATAATAAATTGGCTACGTAAATCCCAATAATTGGCTACGTAAATCCCAATAATTGGCTACCTAGGGATTTACGTAGCCAATTTATTGAGAAYCGTTCCACCATCAAATGCTGCTGAGTCTAATTGGGCCTCYGTGGCAGGTTTGGTTCCTTCTGTTGAGTTAAAGGGATTTAGGACCCCTCAACATAATTGGTGATAGAAGGAGGGCCTGTTGAATGAATGGTTAATAATATTCCTGATGTAATATTTCGCACAACCTATAGATTCAAAATAACCTACATGCATGGCTAGTCATTCTCAAGACAACCCACACACACCAAGTACTCTTGAAATGAGTAACTCGCCCTAGAAAGAGGAAGAACATCTATTCCATGAAATGCCTTACGCTCTTCCTCACGAGAAGATGAACGAGTTCAGAAGAATCACAAGAGCTTACACCCAAAAAATTGGATCATTACCCTTAGCTCCATTAATTCCTCATAGAAAACACGTAAGCAGACCAGTGGTCGACACTCCCGACCAAGATTTTTTTCACACAGTAGAAGACCTGATAGATTTCTCCCTCACTGAGATCGAACATCCCCTTAATATGATCTCTGAAACACCAACTGGTAACTACTTTGAGCCCGAGGATTTTGAATCTGACGAGGGTTTAAGTCAGATCACTCAGCTTCAGAGTAGGACGAAATGGAGGATAAAAATGATCGTAATGAAGAAAGGGGAAACCCACCTCAAAATAAGCAACCTTGGTTGGCCAAAGATTCTTTGGAAATCCTGGGACGAGTACATAACCTCCCTCAACATCCAGAAAATTTACTCCCCAAATTTGACCTTGAAACCTCAAGATTGCCCGAAGATCATATTAAGAAGTTCATACTAGCTATTAGACGAATGAATGTCCGAAATGAGGGCATAGTATGTAGGATTTTTCCCTATACCTTTGATAATTCAACCTCCATGTGGTATTTTAACTTTCCTATAGGGTCCATAACTAGTTGGATGAAGTTTCAAAATGATTTTTTAGACAAATTTGAAAAAGAAACCACTACATGAGATTTAATGGCTGAACTATTTGCCACCACCATGAGTTCAAAAGAAAAGACCAAATGATTCAATCAACGATTTACCACTATCTTGAACAAATTTCAACCTGAAGCTAAACCCACTCAAGAGTTGCAAATTGAGGTATATGCTAATGCTTTCCCTGCTTCTATTTCCATGTTTGTAAAAAGGGTTGCCAAGCATATCCTAGCTGAAAATTTTGAGGAAGCCAAAACAATTGAATTCCAAATGAAGGGATGTAAAGAGGGATAGGTATCAATAGTTAATAAGGAAGATCAACCTCCACCCAGGAGATGAATCCTGTTGACTAGACCCCCAGGAAAACAAACAAAACAAGGTCCCGAAAAGGGAAGTGGAGACATAGAAGAACTACAACAGATGATAAAGAAATTGTTGAATGAAATCATAGACATGAAAATAAGTGTAGGGGAAGGGAACCAAGGCCAAAGGCCTTATAAACACTTTTTTAAGAGAAAACCACCGTTCAAAGCAATTGAACCTCCCCCAACCAACTTAAACATCGACCTGGGAAATGTAGCATCCGACTCTTTCTGCACCTATCATCAAGAGAAACATTTCGAAAGAGACTATCCACAATGGGTGCATGCCATGAATTTAATGTCCAATATGTTCTTAGATGAATTTTCCCTTACCGAACAATCAAGCGGCTCAGTGGTGAATATTGTCGATCAGTAAGAAGTTGACCCGCCGGAAGAAACAACCATGCTATTGTGGGATCCTGACTTGCCAATGCTTTCCGATGATATATTTTAGGTTCAAGAACCACCCGCTAAGGTCTTGGCTGTTCAAACGTGAAGTAGGGGTCATCTGGTCTCAAATGACCTTACCATTTCCCAAACGTTGAGAGGAAAACAAACAACCAATCACCCGAAAGCACCTTTTGTTTCCCAAAGAAATCCTATAAACATCCATACACGAGAATCACCCAAGCTAGACTACAACGTAGTAGAAGATTTAAAAAGATTGAAGGAAAATGTATTGGCCATGGAAATGTGTAGAATTACCTAGTAAAAGGACTTTCTGTTACAAGCCTTGAAGTCAGTAGAAACCCCTATGGAAAGCAATGACCAAAGGGAAAATCTAGTTCCCACAAATCTAAAAAATAAACGAAATGTGAACGCTTGCTCTGTAGATAAAAAAGGAAAGCCTTTTGTCCCACCGTTCCTTAAAACGTTTGAAGTCTTCCACATAAACCTCCATAATTGTTTAGTTGACTCAGGGGAATCCTCTAATGTCATGCCATTATCTATTTGCAAGAAATTAAACGTAGTCCTGCTATAAAGTGATAAACACGTTATATAGCTAGAAATAATGCAGGTAAAAGTTATTGGAGAACTGAAGGTTGTCATGATCAGAATGGCTACACACCCGAAATTTGTTCAAGTGATTGGCATCATTGTAGTGGATATACTAGAAGCTTATGTAATTGCCATATATGACGCGTCCACACACACACATGCAAATAATATAACACATACCCAACATTCTCCCACTTGTTGTTTTCTTTGCATCCAGGGGTCCAAGGGATTATATTGTCAACAATCGAGGGCAGCAATGCCCATTGTTACTCTACACCGGGAGAAATTTTCTGTGCTCACAGACTTTGTCAATGAATCTGCAACATTCTTCAAAGTGTCAACCTTTTCTAGCAACACCTTCTTTTCCTCAACCATGTCTCTCACAAAGTGATACTGTAAAACAATATGCTTTGTCTTCGAATGTTAAGTTGGGATCTTTGCTAGGAAGATTGCACTCTGACTGTCACAATCTAATCTCACTACTTGTTGTACCAACCCAATACCTAAACACAATCTTTGTAACCATACTACTTCCTTGCTTGCATGAGTGGCTGCCATGTATTCTGCTTCTGTAGTTGAGAGTGCCACTGCAGCTTGTCTTTTGCTCATCCAATTGATTTCTCCTCCAAATAGGTTAAACACATACCCACTTGTAGATCTTCTGCGATCCATATCTAGCCCAGTCTGCATCAACAAATTCATGTATGTCCAACACTCTGTCCAATCTTGGTCTTCCTTGGTAGCACAATCCATAACTGGTAGTGCCACGCAGATACCTGAAGACCCTCTTTACTGCTGTCCAATGCTCCTTCCCTGGTTTTTACATATACCTGCTCAAAACTTCCACTACATGTGTAATGTATGGTCTAGTATAGACCATTTCATACATCAAACTGCCAACTGCACTGGCATACGGAACATGGGACATGTCCTCTTCTTCTTCCTGTGTCTTGGGACAATGATCTCCAGATAAATTTACACCTATAGGAATAGGAACCTTGACTGGTTTACTTCCATGCATATTAAACATCTATAATATCATTTCAACATATTTTCTCTGATTCAACCAGAGTTTCTTGTTTGCACGATCTCTTTTAATCTCCATTCCCAGAATGAAGTTAGCACCAACGAGATCCTTCATGTCAAATTTGGAGGATAACTGCGATTTCACCTCCTTGATAACATCCATGTTATTTCCTACCAACAACATGTCATCAACATACAACACTACATAAATGAAGTGATTACCAA
>ML786016.1:115861-141505 GCA_009831015.1 Picea engelmannii | reverse complement strand
AAAAATCCGCTAGTACGAGGGATCGTTAGATGCAGTTGTCATATCTGACGCGCCCACACACACACATGCAAAGAATATAACACATACCCAACACTTATGGATTGCTACTTAGTCGAGATTGGTCCAAAAAGTTGAATGGATACTTTAGCACGGATTGGGCTCACCTCTAGTTTCCCTAAAAGGGACACATTGACATGATTAGGAATGATAGGGAAAGGTATCTCAAACATATTGTCACTAATTTAGAAGCCTTCAACGAACCCTCATCGATATATTTCATCTTGCTAGGCAACTACTCCTACGATTATGATTTCAACAATTTCTCCCCTCTCTCATTTGATGTACCTCTTTCTTAAAACTCTGAAATGACCTTTTAAGTAAATCTACTAGTAGTAGAGAAGGGAACTGTTTTCTGTCAAAAACCTCTATTGGAAACCACAGACAAAATAGGTGGAGAGGAGGAAGTTAGTAGGAAAGGAGAAGCTAATGATTTTCGCTCACAAGTTTGGACCCTGGACTTTGATGGGTCTAAATCGCAAGAAGCCATGGGCGCAAGATGTATCCTCATTGATCCAAAGGGGAAACAAAATTTCCTGTCTTGTAGACTAGAATTTGAATGCACTAATAATACTTCCGAGTATGAAGCTTTAGTGTAAGGACTAAACAAATAGATAGACTTAAACGTGAAGGAACTAAAAGTTTTCGGGGACTCTGAAATTATCGTTAGACAAGTAAAGAATACTATACATTGCAGCTCTCCCCACCTGAGGAATTATCAACGGGAAGTGCACAGGCTAATAGAACATTTTGAGGCCTTCAATATTACAACGATCCCCAGAACAAAGAATAATCTTTTTGATTCCCTCACCATCACTGCCTCGAGGCTATGCCCTTTAGAATACTATGAATCCTCCAGGTTCACTGTGGAGATACTCTACAAACCATCAGTCCCCAAAAATATTACTAATTGGAAGGTCTTTGAAGGAGATGACTAGATTTTAAAATTCCTAACCAATCAGGAAAATTTTAAATACCTGGCTATTGATGATGAAGTATTCCAAGAGAAATTAGTAGAAACTGATTCCCATGAACAAAGATGTGAAGCATATTACTCTAGTAACATACCCAAGTTTCACATGATACCGAAAGGGGTAGCCAATTTGGAGAACCTATTTGACTTAAGGGAAATATTTAAAGGGTCAAAAAACACAAAGATAGGGAGATCATGTCCCATGTATGAGACTATAAACCTAGGAACCCTGAAAAACCCTAAAAATATAAATCTAGGCAAGGCAATGTCTAAAGAAGAAAGAAAATCCTATCTCAAACTTTTCAGAGAGTATCAAGATGTTTTTGCATGGTCCTACCGTGATATGAAAACTTATGATACTCCCATTGTCCAACACACAATCCCATTAAAATCTAGAGTAAGAACCTTCCAACAGAAGCTCGAGAAGTACCACCCATACCTGGAACCCCTCATGTGTCAAGAATTAAAGAAATTACTGGATGCTAAAATTATCTTTCAAATTAGACACTCTGTCTGGGTAGAAGATTTGGTTCATGTTAGGAAAAATTTTGGGGAAATCTGCCTATGTGTGGATTTCAGAAACCTCAACAAAGCATTAGAAAAGGATAATTACCCAGTCCCACCAATGGAACAGCTCTTGCAGACCGTGTTTGGTTCTGAAATTTTCTCCCTATTAGACGAATTTTCAGGTTACAACCAGGTTCTAGTTTCAGAGGAAGACCGATTGAAAATTACCTTCTGAACCAAGTGGGGAACCTTTGCTTATAAACGCATGCCCTTTGGGTTAATTAATGCAAGGTAAACCTTCCATAGGGCCATGGACGTAGCTTTTCTGGTATTGATCAACAAGTGTGTAGTAGTCTATTTGGATGACGTAAGTGTCTATTCAAAGAACAGAGAGGATCACATCCAACATCTAACTTATATTTTCGAAAGGTGTAGAAAATATTGTATATCTTTAAACCCTAATAAAACTATCTTTGCTGTCGAGGAAGGCAAATTACTAGGTCATATTATATCTTGAGCAGGAATTTGCATAGACCCAAAACAATTTAAGGCCATAGCTCAACTTCCCTTACCCCACAACAAAAAGGCTATGCAATCCTTCTTTGGGAAAATCAATTTTGTGAGGAAGTTCACCCCCGATTTCGCTAAAACTATCAAACCCTTACAAAAAATGATCCGCATGGATTTAGAATTTAAGTGGGATGACGAACGGAAAAATTCTATAAGCAATATCAAGGCTGCAATATCTCTAGCTCCAGTGTTGTGAAGTCCCGACTTTAGCAAAGATTTTTTCCTCTATACTTTTGCCTCCGACCAATCTTTAGCTACAGTATTGAATTAGAAGGATGATGATAACAACGAGGCCCCAGTCTCATTTATGAGCACTAATCTCCAAGGAACCGAACTGAATTATCCTGCTATTGACAAACAAGCTTATGCGGTATACAAAGCAGTAAAACATTTCAGATCTTACATCCTAAAAAATCACACCAAAGTCATTGTTCCTCATCCTGCAGTCTGATCCCTATTCACTCAACAAAAGATGGGGGAAAGAAGAAGAAATTGGATGAAATTTGTCCAAGAATTTGATCTAGATATAAAACCTGCCAAACTGGTTAAGGGACAAGGATTGTGTAAACTAGCTGCTGAAGCCCAAGACCAAGTAAATGAAGACTCCACGTGGGAGAATGAATTGGCGTTATGGTGTAGTGAAGCTTTATCTGTCTCCCTAGGGTAGGAGTCTTGGTATGGAAAACTAACTTATCTCCTGCATCACGAGTCTTGCTCAACAAACCTAAACCCTAAGGAAAGGAGAGATCTCAGACTAAAATCAACACAATATTGCTTCATAAATTTGGTGCTCTTCACCATGAAGTATGATGAGGTACTTTTGAGATGTCTCGAACGTGAAGACACAAACAAGGTTCCGAAGGAGCTCCACGATGGTCCCGCAGGTGGAAATTTCACAGGGAATACCACCGCTCACAAGATACTGAGAGTTGACTATTAGCGACCTACTCTATTTAGGGACACTCATACATACGCTAGAAATTGTAAAACTTGTCAAATAAGTGTGGAGAGGGAAAATAGAGCAGTTGTTCCACTCCAAATAGTGGCCATATCTAGACCATTCAAGAAATGGGGGTTAGATGTCATAGGATAAATTACCCTGAGTTATTCAAAACAACATAGATACATATTGACTGCTACAAACTATTTTACGAAATGGGTAGAGGCCATCCCTCTGACTCACGTAAATGAAAATGTGGTAATCCAATTCATAGAACAACAACTGACCACAAGGTTTGGGATGCATTTCATTCTTGTTTTTTATAATGCCGCTTACTTTTATTCCACCCTACTAACAAAGTTTTCTCTAGACAAAGGAATCATAATCAAATACTCTGCAAACTACTTATCCACAGGGGAATGGAGTGGAAGAATCAACCAATAAGAACCTAGTGAGGATCTTGAAGAAAACAGTTGCAGACAATCAGAGAAATTGGCATAGTTCGCTTCATAATTCCTTATGGGCCAATAGAGTGACACCCAAGGAATCTATAAGGAGCTCCCCATACTTTCTGGTATACGAACAAGAAGCCATTCTCCCGAACGAGATATATCTTCCATCTCTTAAGCTTTCTCAGGGATCTAGAGGACAACCTTCATCAGATATTCAACAGAGAATTGATACCCTCCTCATGCTGGAAGAAGAAAGGGAGAAATAAAAATCAAATTTCGTCTCTCATAAACAGATAACTAAAGGTGGTTTGACAAGCATAAGGCTAGAGAGAATAATTCTGAAGTAGGAGACTTAGTCCTGAAATGGGATAGAACAAATGAATGGAAGGGAAACCATTCAAAGTTTTAGAATCTATGGCTCAGATATTTCCAAGTAGTTGAGAAACTTGGGGCAGGAATGTATCGGTTACAAAATATTAGGGGGGAACTCGATGCCCTCCCAGTGAATGGCCAAGCCCTAAAACAATATTTTTGTTAAAAAAGAAATGGTGGTGTTTTCATGTTATTTTATTTTGTAGGTGTTAGGTAGGCTAATTGCAAAGTCCTATATTTTTGTTTTTATTTTGTGTAGTATTTTGGTGCAATAAAGTTGTGTTCTGCAATTCATTGGTTGACCTTAATCAATATGGTGTAGCAAACTCTATTCCTAACTCATGCTTACATGCAACACAAGAAACACTGGGCGAACTGATTTTTTCTTAAAAAGAGTTATGTATCTAATCTTTGTGAATAAACAACCTTGGCAAATGATGAAGTGTCCACTTGGTGGTCTGGTAAAACCTAAAGGGAAATATGGTAAGTTGGAAAGGACCACATGTACCTCAAGATAGAGCGAGGAATAATTTCACCTTAACCATCTCATCTTGCAGATAACAAACGTACTCCTTTCCCACTCACTCAGGGAATCTCTGCCAAAAATAAATCAATTATATCAAATGAGCATGAAGTAGGAGAGGGTATGCAGATAACTCCGTCGAGGCTATGGATTATTGTAGGCAATGGAGCAAGGTCTGTGACATCGGGGTGACTTTTCCAGGGCTATGGACGCTCGCTGGAAGCAGAGAAAGACCGCAACAAGTGAATGATGATAACTAAAAGGCATGGTGCCAATGAATGATTTACTCAACTCTTGTCAAAAGGGGGCATGGGTCATGGTCAAGAGGAATGAAGGTGGAATAAAGGATGAAACTCCATAGGTGGGCCCAGATTCATGAAATAGGAGAATTTTAAATGCAAGGATAGAAGAGACTCCGATAAAAAAAAACTAGTTAGGTTCTTAAGTAGGTTTTGCATCAGCTATGCCCGGGAAGGAACAAATATTCTTCTTTCTCCCTGTAAATCTCCATTTGTTGAGTGCTCAACACACCCTAAAACCCTTATGCAATTTTATCTCTTTTTGGGTACCACTTGTTTTCTTTTACTGTCTAATTTGGGTTCACTTTGGGGGATGGTTTATTTTATTTTGTTTTCATGACTCTTATTAATCAAGTCATAATGGTTGAACTTGTTAAATAAAACCTTGTGTCTAAAAGAACTTGACATCCTAACTAAGAATCTGCAGATAACATTGCACCTAACGCGCTTATGTTCGACATTAGAAAAATTCAAGCAGGTAAAGCGGCCCCACAGTTACACTAATCACTGATCGCCGACACACCATACGACATCAACAGAAGGCAGAGTTGGTTTGCGTAAGTCATTCTTCACGAAGTTTCAAGAGATAGCCGATCCCCATATACGTCGAAAAAACACAGGAGGGATAGACATTGACAAAATATATAAAGAAATCAACAATATTCGATGATTGATGCGCTTGCTCGGGGTTGGGGAAAATCTAAAAAATATTAAAACAATCTATTTTTTTTTTGCATTAAAGAAACCACTGATCACCAATCCCCGATACACTTTTGGCATCGAAACTTTTTCAAGAGAGTCGACCCAGGAGCACTTGGGTTGGTTTATCACCAATCGTCGATCCTTGATACTTTTCGGTGTCGAAAAGATAGGATCGGGTTTTAGAACGTATAGCTTAAGGAAAGTCCTGATTCTGATTAACACGAGTAAATGGAGATGTTGGTCTCGAGTGCCATGTGTCTTTGTCGCATAGGGGTGTCGCATAGCCCGTTTTCGTCCCGAGTCATATTAAGGTTCCCTGTGTCCTAGTCATCTTTGCCACATCAGCTCTATACGACAAGATAAATCGATGTCGGAGCTTTTTCAAGAAGATATCAATGAAAAGTGTTCGAATCAGAATCCCGACCCTCAACTCACCAATTTGACTAGCGAAACGATGGGATGTTTTCGTTATAAGATACGATCGGATTTTGACATTTAATAACCAGTTAATGCTTCATCCCACATTTTTTGCTACCTAATGCGTCGATTGAACAACAACAATTTGAAATCATCGATAGGCCACATTACAACCTGTGCCCGCGCCTTCAACCCAAGATCGAATTTAACTTTAAACGTATTTGAAGATCTGACGACATATTTAATAGAACTACACTCATAACTCAAATTGAATGGATGATGTGACAAGGTTAGTTCATCCCTGTTTAAATCTCTAGAACGATTTTGAACAATTTCATTATGCTCACAAGTTTGAATTCCAAAGCATCCAAAGAAGAAAAACAAGCATATCGAGACTGTGTTGATCCTTAGATGATCAAAACCAGGTTAAACAAGCTTCATAGATAAAATTCAGCCGAGAAACCCAACCACCAGATGCTCATCAAGAGCGCCCAAGCTAAAGGAAGCTGAAACAGATGAAGGTTCTTCTCCTGGTATAACGAGGTAGTTGGAGTACACGCCCAGGGCAGATTCGTTCATAAAAAAATCAACAAAGAAATCCTTTGTCCAACCTTTAGTCTTTGGTGACACAAAATAAATCATTGGATCCAAAGTAATGCTCCCACAGTGGGGTAACCTTTTCAACAGAATCAACCAGGAGGAGTACCCAGAGTGTATCCCACACAACGACCTGGATGTAAGGGTGCTCGATGACTAGGTGTTCCCAAACATATGATGGTCATATTTTCACATGGTAGCCAACAAAACCCTAGTTTTCCATTGCATAGAGGTTCTGAAGTGGTTAATCAACCATACAGATGCGCAAAAATGTTTAATCAATGATGAGAATGGTGGGTGTGTCAGAATGTTCCTCCTAAAAGAAGTTCAGAAATACTACAAGCTCAGAGACCCAGAAGAGAGACTAAACACAGACTTCATGATGAATTTCTACGAATTCCACGGTACGATCCGACTGATGGCCTCATGGTGGAAGGAGGACAAAAAGTTTACCAACTAGAGCAATGGATGGTATGGGACAATAAACTTGAGGGAGCCATACATCTATTTGATGGATCTCATCTATTGACTGCGTGGAGAGAAAGTTTGTTGCAAGTTTTCACAAGCATGGATGCCTTAGGCATACATAGTGGTGATCTATGGAAGCAACTTTAACTGGGGGGCGATAATTTCCAAGCAATTGAGCATTTTTGTACAATAGGTTCAGACATCGAAAGAGGGGGAAACAATATCTTTCCACATGGCCTTGTATCTACTTGATGTCATTTGTACAAGAGATGTCTTCATCGACATGAATTTAAGATGGAATGTTGCGTAGCTCCCTATTTACGTTTATTTCAACATACTCTGGGAGAACATGTACAAAACATCCTACGCACTCATATGCGATGAATTCATCGCTTGTATTCATTTTATTATATTTAAAAAGGAATGCCTGCGATTATCCAAAACAACTAAGAAAATGGTAGCGAAGGTAAGCCACTGGTATTTGGATGAATTCTCAGCCTATATCAGGGTGTTTGGGGCCACTGGAGCACCACATCTACTCCCCTCTCACATTCCATACCGTCTCATTGTGGGAGAAATATGCCATCATACCATCCTATAGGGATATAATGCCACACTAGTCAAGGACAAGAAGAGGGATTTCATACCCTACAGTTTCCATGTGGCATTTTATTTGGTAAAGGACACTGCTCAATCTAAATAGGAAGGACTGACCCAACTTGAATTCAAGTTCCCAATAGGCCGATTTTGCAAGCACAATCCTAAATACCTCATCCTCCAACGTGCTTCACAGGTATCATCTTGTTGGCCATACACACATGATAAATTTGAGGATGAAATTTTCATAGAGTGCACTCAGGGATGGGCAGAGGTAGTACAGAGGATGGCCAACCAAAATATGACCAGGTTCAAGGCCATGAGCATGGATGAACAGGTGGAGACAATATAGCAGTCAGCTCAAGAAGCCCTCAGACCTAGGGAAGAAATCAAAGCGACATAGACTACAGAGGCACAAAGAAGAGGGTTTCTCTTGCTAGAAGGGGCACAAAGAATCATTGACCAATTACAAAATGATCCTGACCTCGTAGAGATGTCAAGGATTCCCATTGACGAACCAATCACAAGAAGAGGAGAGCCAAGTGGCTTAGAGCCAATACAGCTTGAAGAAATCATCGGGCTTGAAAACCTTGAAGTTCCATCGTCACAGATAAGATGACCAAGGGGAATTTCAACCCAGCCTGAGATATCAGGGACAACGATTAGGACAGGTGTACCAAACCTCTTGTTCAACTTAATAACCATCTATCATGATGAGGAGAGTTCAGAGGTTTCCCTGGTGACTCCAATGCAGATTACAGAGGAAAGGGAACCTAAGAGAGCATCTACTGCAGGTCCCGATGCTCCAATTCAAATCCTTCGACAGAGTGACCATGAGGTTGAAAGTGCCTTTGACACTGAGCTACTCAACTTGTAGGGAACCCTAATGGAAAAATCTAGGGATGAGATGGGATCGAGAGGACAAAAAGAGGAATTTCCACAGCAAGAAATCGACACATCGATAATCGATTACCAAGTAAGTACCAGACCTATCCTTGACTCTTTAATTTTGGCCGATGTCTAAACAACCGATGCACAACAAATGGAGACGAGCCATCAGGACATAAAGAAGAAGTCCAGGAACCAATCCTTGAATAGATACATATGGTCGAGAGCTTAGGAAATATTCTAACTTGGGGAGAACAACAAATCCCCGAACTGATTGATGAGGCCATCGACATACAAGCAATCGCCTATGACAGTAAGAGAAAGGCCATATTGGAAAGGACCACTAAAAAGAGGAGGCTCACATTAGACAACTTGATCCTCATCACTATAGAGGAGAAGCTGCTCAGCACTGAACATGCCAAGACGTTCGAGCTTATTGGTGCAGGTATGGCTATCACAGATGCCACATTGGATAGAGAAAGAAGAGATGAAAAGGAGTTGTCCACTGCACTTAAGGAGTTGGAGCATCTGTGCCATTTGGAAAAATACTATCAGGACTCCACACATGCCACAATGTTTTTGATAAGTGAGTTTCAATATGCCTATGCCAAATTCACGAATGAAAAACACCTTTTCACTGTAGGTATAGTCAATTTCCAAGAAGACAGCCTGATGGTGCTAACAACCTGCAAGGACGTGGAGTGGTGGTATGAGAAATCTCACCAACAAGTAGAGAGGATCGATTACATCAACGCGATTCAAAAGGGCCGAGATGCCGAAGAGAACTACATTTGGGTGCTAAGGGATAACAACATCGATCGGATCAGGAAAGCGACCGAATACTGGGTAAACATGGCCCAAGAGCCTCAGTGGGAGATTCAGGAGAAATGGGTCGATTGTGAAAAAAACTGGGAAAGGATTAATCGGGAGATGAAAGACATCGGTCTCCCAGAATTCGGCTCACCCGAAGACTTTGTCAACCTGCATGATATAGTCAAGAAACATGCATAACAAGACTCAACATGGACAACAAAGATACAAAAGGTGGCAAGCATGGTGCCAGGTCAAGTACAACAGTTCATGGAGCATCCAATTAAGGCTCGGGCAATTTTGTAGCGGTTAAGTGTCAAAATAGTCAAGTACTGAGCACAAGAAGTAGAAGTGAAATAAATTCTTTCAGCCCCGATCGACCAACACAAGTTCTTGTATGCCAACACATGCGAGGAACTCTTCGTCAAATGGTCAGAGTATGAGAAGAGTCATCCACTTCAGTAAAACTATTTGATGATTCTTATAAGACTGAGAGATGAAAACGCCATGTGGAGATATTTGTTTTACTTATCTTGCACTACTAGTAGATATTTTTAGTTAATGATTCATTATAAATAAGAGGATGGACCTTTTAGCAAGAGTCGATGGTTTTGGCTAAGACCCTCATTTTTGGAATTGTAAAGAACTATTTCCTAACTACCTTAATTGAGAAGTCCTGTTTAGGACCGGAGACAAACTTCAGTTTTTCATCAAAGGCATTGTGTGATTGGATGTGAGGAGGAACTACTTCCAACTTTATTTCATGAATGGATGATGTAATGAGTAAGTGTTTCTAAATCTATTGATAAGTTATTTGTTTCAATATTTTTGTAGTTCTTGTCTCTAATGATGAAAGTAAATCATTGTGTTAATGTGTGATTAATGCTAGAGCTAAGGAAACCATTTTTCTTGCCATCATTTTCTTGCATGTATGTTTTCTTTCGATAATTGTATCTCAGTCAATAATTGAAATAACAACAAGTTAATGTATTAGTACTAGGCATGTCATAGGTGTGAATATCTCAGTTTGCATGCTTGAGCACAAGGGTTATCCCAAGCTCATCCTTCTTCAATAGTTAAGATCCACCCTTTTTACCAGTTGGTCTATACCAGCACACATATTTTTATCAGACCCATCTAAGAAAATAAAATACAAAAAAAGAACTTTTAAATTGAAGGAGGAACTTTTATAAGAAGATATCCTATAGATCACTACATAAAGCCCATTGATAAATTGGCCAGATGGAGAACCATTCCACCATCAAACGATGCTGAGTCTAATTGGGCCTTCATGGAGGGTTTGTTTCATGCTGCTGAGTTAAAGGGATTTAGGAACCCTCAACAGGTTCATGGACAATGGCTCATCTTGCCACATGACCGAGATGAGATCAATATTTTTGAATTTCTTAGAATCTAACACAATTTTCTTTGTGGGATATTAAACCAACACCAGACAAGCAATAAGAGGGTATGTATATGCAATATTCCATCTCGAGTTGGGAGGATTTATGGGAATAGAGAATATGTTTTATGTCCTAGACTTAAATTTAAACCTGCTCTCAGTTGCATCATTTGAAAATGATGGCTATGTAGTTACATTCCAGAATGGTTGAGTACTTGTGTATGCAAGGGAATCTACTTCAGACACAAAAATAGTACTTGGTATCCATAAAGAGAGGTTATATAGGTTATTGAGAAGACCGATAATGTGGTCCAATGGTTACTTGGATTCAAAATCAGATTCAATGTCATATTTAGCATCAACATTAGAGACATTGTCAGAGGTCAAAAGATGCGAGACTACTCCCAGTACACTGGGGAGAATGAGTCCATAAGTAAACCGCATTAAAATTTGTAAATATGTATATTTGTAAATATGATATGCATATGTATAATCTCCCGAAGTCTATTAGAAGGCTTGTAAGTCAATCATTGTAAATTATAAGAGTGAGAGGGACTCTGTAAATTTCTATATTACCACCTTGTATGAGTGAGGAATTTTGTAAAGAGAGTTTCTATATTTCCACCTTATATGTTGTAAAGAGTGAGAGTAATCTCATTATATATTTCTAGATAATCTCCTTTACACTTTGTTATAGAGTGAGAGGAATCTCGTTAAAGAGATTTCTGGATAACCACCTATACATATTGTTTTACAATGAGAGGAATCTTGTGATGAATATTTCAAATCCTCTAGACATCAATATGGACAATTGTATTGTCTTGTAAGCAACTAAGGGCCTACATATGGTTCACATTGTCTTAGACTGCATTCTTGATTTTGAAGAACTAAAAGTGAAGGAACATAAGGATGTAGGCAGTTGGAACTTGCAGTTCAAGAGAGGAAAGAGCATCAAAGTAGTGCAAAAATTTCTAGAGCTGGTAAAGGAGAAAATAATCCTCTTATAAGAGGCACATAAAGTTGCATGCTATAAGCATATTTAAATTCTATGTCATGTTCATATGTATACCTTGAACAAAATAAATCAAGGAAGGTACATGTGATAACAATACAAGCATAATTGTTCTTCAAGGCATGAGTGACAATGAACAGATTATTCATTCAGGGACTTCTACAGATACATCAACAGTACAAGAACAGAGAGTCCAAATGGGAGAGACATAGATAAATATTTGATTTGGTTTCAAATTGGTCGAGATGGACTATATTCAACAATATGGGATGGGAGTGGATGTTGAAATACAAATAAAAGTATTGTAGAAATTCATTAACCAAGACTTTTCTTGTCAGGGAATCTATAAGCTGGAACCGAAGCTATATATATCATATTAGCTACAATGCCAAAGGCCAGAGTGAAAGCTATATTCCAAAATAAGCTAGAACCGAAGCTATATATATCATATTAGCTACAGAGCTAGAGGCCAGAGTCAGAGCTATATTCCATAGAAGCAGACATAAGCGCACTAATCTAGTACCTGATACTGAAGACCTAAATTGAAGACTTATTCCAAAAGAATCAACAAGTTGGAAGAGTGAAGAATTTTCATCACTAAGTTACTGATCAGAGCATTTTGGTAAGATGGAAGAGTGAGTTAGAGTTATCATCACTAAGTTATTGAATATCTATACTTTTGGAGGTCCAAAAGTTCTTCAGTGGGAAGGTGTGATCTAGGAGGATCTAGAACGCTCATAGAGGTCGAGAAGAATCTGAAATGCTCACAAAGGTCTATGGGATCCATAGATTCTAAAAATTATACCATATCAAATCATCTAAAAAATGACATCATTGTGTAGAGATTGCCATCATATTTCCAACGACACAAATGAAAAGTCAAACAGAACTCATATGCAAAAGTTATGGGCAGTCAAAGTTCAAGTCAACTAAGGTCAGAGTCAAAAGTCAAAAGTCAAAGGGGTAAAAAGGACACATGTCATGTCCGTATAGTGACATGTGGCATGACTGTACAGGTGATGTGGCCACACCCCAAGGTGCCACATGGAATGATCTTACAACTGACTGGGAAACACAAGTGGTTCAACCATGGGTTGACAAGTGGCATCAGAGTGGTCCAATGGTTTATGAACATGTGGGACAAGTTATCGAATGAGGGGCTACCACGTGGCAACCACTCATTGGTCAGTAATGGTTTACGTTGTGTAAAATTGTTACTTGAGTCCGGGGGAATCGATCCCTTAACCTCCATAACTCTCCACGCCTTAATAAATCTCCCACAACCATCGTACCACACATTGTTACTTAACCTTTATGTGGCATATATTTTATTTAACAATGTGTAATATATCGTTTGGGGTTTAAAAGGGGCCACGGGCTAGGCCCCAACCCCTAGTATTTACCTCATCATATGAACTAAACCATAGCGTGAGGAGCTTAACCATCCAGCTATATATATTATAAAAAAACACAACCACCGAACCATAAGTTACTATATGTGGCCTAAATAACCATATATTAAAACAAACAACCAAATAAACCAATGGAATATGTGTGGAAGGGAATAGAACCTGGAACCTCTGCCAAGTTAGTGGAGGGTTTTAACCACTACACCAACCACTCCAGATTTAGCGGAGATTTTGCCTAAAATATTATTGAAGTTGCAGCCAAATGTGGAGGTGGTTTTGGAGACTTGGCTTATATATTGGGCATGAATTCCAATACACAGTCAAAGGACACAAATCCGAAGGCATGAAGTTCGAGACTGCATAGAGTTCAAGGCAAGGAAATATAAAATATTTCAAGAATTTATGAACTGTACGAAAGTACGTACAAGTACAACTTAATTTTGTATTGCACCGTAAATCATGCAAAATTGTACGTTGGCAAAATTTCAAGTGTGTTATATCAAAATTGTAGGATTTTTCACAAGGATCATGAATATGAGGTTTATTTTTTTATTTTAGGTCATTTGCAAAACTTTGTACTCAATTTGTCAATTATGAGTATTTAATGCATTGTTTTACGTACCAGGACTCGCAAAATTGAGCTAGTTTGGAAAGTGGTCAAATTTACAATCAAAAGTTTCATAATTTTGCAAGGATTTCAATTATGAACTCTCTTTTTTCATTTGAGTAGCATATTTTCGGAGCATCCTCAATATTATTTGGTCCATTTACATGGTATTTTTGGGTATTTTGGGATGAAGATAAGTAGTTCAATTATTTTGAAAGGAGCTTAAAGATGAAACGAAATATGTTATCAAAATTGTAATTTGATTTCTTTTATGTCATCTCATTTCCACTTCAAGATAATCTTCATTTTATGGGTTTTTGGATAAAATAGTACATCATCAAATTTTTGCAATCACCTCAATAAATCCTAGAAATGATATGGAAACAAGTTAGACACTTCATGTATATATTTCAATAATAAGTGGTGTCTAAATATTTTTGAATCACATTGACACTTCCTTTTTGTTGTAGTCTGGTGAGTTTTGAAAAGAATTCATTTTCCGTGATTCCCTAGAATCTCTTAAAAAAATTATTTTTAAAATAATGCAAGTTGTATGAGTGATTTTCTTTCTTCCACCACATATACCAATTATATGATTCACCTTTTACTTTTTATTCATTTGTTGTAATGTTATATATATTGAAATATTCTCCGGCCTTGTTAAACGATGCCACACATTGATTTTCACTTCCATTGTATTTTGAAAATTCTACCTTGGCCCTAAGTGGGTACATCACGAAGGGATGCTACTAGGGGCCTTATGATGGATTATAGTGAGGTGGTGATGGTGGTAATGAATATTTAGACAAGCTTGAAGTACTCCCTTGCTTGTTGTGATGTCAAAAACATTGATTTTTTAATAATTTTATGAGCTCGTCATGTTTTTTATCATGATCTTGCTGATCATCACATCTATGATGTTTTTCATTTTGATCCTAAATTCTTCCATAATTTCACCTTTAATATTTTGTGTTATCTCTTGTTTGAGTGTGTAATTAATTCTTTTAATATCATCTTTTATATTATCACGATTTTTGTTGACTGTATCATTGAGTGCATTGAATTCCCTTTCTATTTGTTCTAATTATTTTTTTAGATCTGTCATACTTCTAGTGATTGGAGGTGTATATTTGTGTGTATTTTTGTCGAGGTGGAGCAGCGGAGGTGGAGATATATATTTATAACTTTATTGAATTTCACACTTTTACCATCTTCCTTTTCACATTATTTTCTTTTATGCGAACACTTATAAAACTTATTCTCCACGTAAAGAAATATTACTTTTGTAGAAATTATTTCTGGATAAACATTGTGTACATGGTTTTCAAAACATCCAACGTTTCAAGTGGACACTTCACCCATCATCAACTAAAAAATCATATGTAGGAAACAAGTGTTGAGGTTTTGTATTTATAGATTTGGAAGGGAAGGTGACCATTGAGTAAGAAATAAGTAAAGAATTAGGAAAATAAATATTAGCTAATAAAGTCAAAATGGTCATTGAGAATAAATAAAGAATTAGATGATCTAGTCAACATGGCCTTTGGGATTAATTAAGGGTGAAAAATTGATTAGAGGTGAAAATAAACCAAGAGATTAAGTTAAAGTTAGCCGTTGAGAAAGAAAAATATTAAAAGTATTAAAAAAGGTGGGAGAAGAATTAATAATAATATTAATGAAAGATAATAATGATATGATAATAATATGGAATAATAATGTAATAAAATCTAATAAAGTCAATATTTAAGTTTAAGTAATGATGAATATGAAGGTGATGGTGTAGATTACTAATTAATGATAGACGATAAAATTGGTAAGCTAATCCCTTACTATAATAATTAAAGACAAATATACCAAGAGATTAAGATAGCCCATGAGAAAGAAAAATATTAAAAACTTGTTGAAGAATTGAAAATAATATTAATTAAAGATAATAATGATTGATAATAGAATAATATAATATAATCTAATAATGAATATGATGGTGAAGGTGTGGATTACTCATGAATGAAATATGATGAATTTGGTAAGCTAATCCATATTTAACAATGAGAAATGAATAAATGTTATAAATTGACTAAATTGTATAAGTCAGAGAAATTGGAGAGACAAGAGAAGGATTTTGCTACAACAATAAAATGACATGGAATAATCTAAGAGAATAGGAGGAAACATGAGGTAAAAAAATAAAACAGGGGAAGGGGGGAGGATGGAGATAACACAAGAAATGAAACTCCAAAAAGGTAGCTTACCGATTAAGGTGGTGAATGGTGGGTTTCCAAGATTGGATAAGTGTGTAGCCATATTTACAATTCAAATTATTAGGATGTTTTTATATTTTAAGAGCTTCTCGAATAAGTTAAGTGGAGTGGTAAGGGGTTGAGGCTAAAGTTTTAGTTTGGTCAAATAAAATGAGGTTCTTAGATTTGAAGGAGTATTTGACAATAGTCGGTGATAACGGATTTGGAGATTCGATTATGTGTTGTATTAGCTATATTTTCTTTGAGATAGGATTTGATGGACCTACCAGTTTGACCTATGTAATATTTACCACATGAGCAAGGGATTTGGTAAAATCCTGGGCCCAACATTATGTCAGATTTGTCTTTAGAAGTCCTAAAGAGTTGTTCAAGGGTTTTGTATGGTTTGAACATAGTTTTGATATTATTCTTAGCCATGAATTTTGAGATTAGATTAGTGGTCCCGTGTATGTAGGGTGGGGAGATGAGATCACGAGGAGGGGAAGGAAGGATGAGGGTAAATGAGGTTTAGGTTTGATGGTAAAGAAAAAGGATTGGTTGATCTGGGATAGAGCGTAACCATTTGACAAGAGGGCCTTGGTTAAGTGGGATTTTTCTTCTGCGAGGAATTGGGGGGAATACATGCAGAGGGAATGAATAATTAGGGTTTCGAGGACAAATGATTTTTGGGTTGAATGGTGGTGGGAAAATTTCCTCTCACATACAATTCACGATGGAAACCCAAAAGGACAACTCCCTTCCCTTTTTGGATGTCTTATTTCTCGAATTCCCGATGGCTCCCTTACCCACCAAGTTTTCAGAAAGAAGACACACATTGATAGATACCTTAATGCTAGTTCCCACCACCATCCAACCCAAAAAATTGTTGTCCTCAAAACCATGATTACTCATTACCTCCACATTTCTCCCCCCCGGATCCTTGCAGAATAAAAAACCCACCTAACCAAGGTCCTCTTGTCCAATGGTTACACTCTCTCCTAGATCAACCAAGCCTTTCTCTCTGCCATCAAAGCTAAACCTAATTTAATCTCACAACCCTCCCCTCCTCGTGCTTTCATCTCCCCACCCTACATCCATGGGACCACTGATATGATATCAAAACTCATGGCTAAGAAGAATATCAAAACTGTGTTCAAATCGTACAGAACTCTCAAACAACTCTTTAAGAATACTAAATACAAATCTGACCCGATGCTAGGCCCATGAGTTTACCAAATCTCTTGCTCCTATGGAAAATCTTACATAGGTCAAATTGGTAGGTCCTTCAAAGCTCATCTCAAGAACATATAGTTGATGCAACCCACATCTGAATCTCCAAATCAGATATTGTCGAACGATCCTTCAAATATAAGCACCTCATTTGATTTTACCGAACCAAAATTTTATCCTCATCCCCTTACAACTCCACTCAACTTATTCAAGAAGCTCTTGAAATAGAAAAACATCCTAATAATTTTAATTTTGAAGATGGCTATAAACTTAGCCAGTCTTGAAAACTCACCATTCACCACCTTTATCAATAGGCTACCTTTGTGGATTTTCATTTCCTAGGCTATCTCCATCCACCCCCATTCCCCCCTTTTATTTTTCTTACCCCATGTTTCCTTCCATTCTCTTGGATTCTCCCATCTCATTTTCTTTTTCTAGCGAAAGCCTTCTCTTCTCTCTTGAGTTGCTCTGACTTATACAATTTAGCCACTTTATACCATTTATTCATTTTTCATTATTAAATTATATTAATATGGATTAGCTTACCAAATTTATCATCTTTTATTAATCTTTCATTAATTAGTAATCCACACCTTCACTATCATATTCATTATTAGATTAGATTATATTATTCTATTATCAAATCATTATTATCTTTAATAAATATTATTACTAATTCTTCACCAACTTTTTTATACCTTTCTTTTTCAAGGGTTATCTCAATCTCTTGGTATATTTGTCTTTAATTATTATAGTAAGAGACTAGCTTACCAATTTTGTCATTTATCATTAATTAGTAATCTATGCCATCATCTTCATATTCATCATTACATCAACTTAATTATTGTCATTATTTGATTTTATTACATTATTATTCTATATTATTATATAATAATATTATCATATCCTTATTATCTTTCATTATTATTATTAATTCTTATCTCATCTTTTTTAATACTTTTCTTGCTAACTTAATTTCTTGGTTTGTTTTCACCTCTAATCAAATATTTTCAAGGGACATTTTGACTGTAGCTATTATATAATTATTTTCCTAATTCTTTACCTATTTCTTATTAGATGGTCACCTTCCTTTTCAAATCTATAGATACAAAACCTTGATACTTGTTTCTTACATATGAGTTTTTTGTTGTTCGTGATGATGGGTGGAGTGTCCACTCAAAATGTTGGACATTTCGAAAACCAAGTACACAATGTTTATCCAGAAATAATTACTACATTATGTCTAATTGTGAAAACCTACATTCTAAGATTACTTTTACCTGTTTTCCTTTTCACGTTATTCACTTTTATGTGAATACTTATAAAAATTGTCTTCCACTTGAACAAGATTTTTATTTCTTTTTTTACTCCATGCAAAAATTCCTCCACTTAAAGAGATGAAACTTATCTTCCATGTAAAGAAATATTTCTATTTCCTTTCTTTTATGCCAAGATCTTGGCTTTGACACCAATGTTGATGTTGGGAGAATAAATCTCGATAATCACAAGATTGAAAAATATGTATACATAACATGGGTAGTCTAAAAGTTTGACTTTTTGGCATTTTTACGAGTATATGTTTTGATTAATTTTTCCCGAAATCTGACCAAAAATTGTTGGAACTTCATATTTGAGTGATTGAGTTTATATAATTTGAGTGCTTCTACGGTTTTTTAGGGCGTTGAATCCATTTATGCATTCAAACATGCAATTTAATTAATGCCACAAATTATGACGTACACTCTCCTCTCCTCAGTGGGAGATGTTAGGTAGACCCCCTTCCTAAGTGCAATGGAGGTAGCCTTCCTAGGCCATTAACCTTCCTGATCATCAATATAGAAAATAGTGATTTCACCAAAATCCCTTTTACCAAATTTTGATGAAAAAATTGAAAATATGAAATGTTTAATATATTTGATGATGATCTTTTGTACAAAAGACACAAGATTATATATTACTTGAGTAATGAATAAGAGAATAAGAGTCGTGACTTTTTAAATAATCACTTCATTTAATAATCACTACTCATTTATTTATGGTTGTTCTTATTTAACTTAAATATGTATATAACATTTTTCCAACCCAAAAAAACATTTTTCCAACCCAAAAAAGGATACAATAAGGGATGATTCTAAGTCATAACAGTCTTTGTATCCAATTTGTGTATGTTAAAATGCAAATTCTTATTAGCACCAACGATCAAATTTGAACTCATCCCAACCTTCCAAAGACTCTCAGCTCGTCAGAGAAGGGTGTTTAGAAATTTACCATTCAAAAAAAAATTAAAACTTAAATTTTGCACGTCCGTTGGGAAGTGAAAAGTTGATTAAAATATTTCAAAAGAAAGACACTTGTTTAGATATCATGTCAAAATTATTTATAAAATAAACCAGGAAATTTGATGTGGATTTGGAGATTAAAATCGAGATTTAAAACCGTATTAAAAGAAAGATAAACTTTTCCTTAATCAAAGAAATTATTCATCATTAATATTATATATTATATAATAAGTTAATTATATTATATATAACTAACTTAATATTATTTCCTAATATAATAATAAGTTCCCAAAATTTTTATAAATAATATAATTTATAACCTAATAATAATATAAATGTAATATAAATATATACTAATAATAATATATATATAGTTTGTTCAATATCATGATATTGCTCTGCGACGAGGGTTTAGGGCTTCCCCGCAGCTTTGATCTGTGATACCACAACTACCGCCTTGCTGGGGCTCATGACACGCAGGGAGGGGGAGCCGACAGGCGCCTCCTATAGCCAAATCACGGCAAATGGAAATCCTACAGAAGGGGAAAAATGACCGACCTTTGAGCCGCCACCAGACTTGCGCGCGAAGCTCCTAGTGGAAGGAACCTTCAAGGATCGGGAGATGGACATAGATCCAGATAGAGAGATTGTCCTTGCAACTGCGTCAACCCCATGGATGCCGGGTAAATGCATCCCACAGGCACCACAAGCCCCAAAATACATTATTAGCTCACCACGCATTGAAGAGCAGAAGCAATACATGCGAGACTATGCCCTGGTGGGAAAATTTCTAGGGCTCTGGCCTTCTGAGCGAGATCTGATCAAATGGATACAATACTGGTGGAAACCAAAAGGTCACTATGAGCTACAACTGGGTTCCAAGGGGTTTTTCACAATCATCCTCCACAACCTTGAGGATCACAATCGCATCTTTGACGGGGCCCATACTTCTACAACTCGACAGGACTTTTTTTAAGATTCTGGACTGAGAAGTTCAGCCCTGAGAAGGAAGACTTTGCCCATAGACCGATATGGATTAGATTATACTCTCTGCCCCAGGAATTCTGGCTGGAAGAGGTCTTGGCTGGCATTGGCAACACCATTGGCATTTATGTCAAGTCCTCCGAAGCCACCAAGCAGCGGCGCTATACATCTTATGCGCGAATCTGTGTGTACTTGAACATAGCTAAGCCACTCCCCAGATCCATTACGCTGGAATATCATGACGAGGACTGGTCCCAAACCATCGACTATGAACACATCCCATTCCGATGCAGGAAATGCCACGAACATGGTCACCTCTTCAGAGAGTGTCCTCTTAATACGACTCACAAAGAAGGGAACCCAGAAAGTGGCAAGGACAAGGATGACTTTGTACAACTAGCGGGGAAAAGACGACAAGGAGGAAGGAAACAACTGGCCTAGGTAAGTAAAGATCCCTCAACTAGCAATAAGTTTGCAATCTTACAAGACCAACCAGAAAACCCCATAACCCCTGCGAACCCAAATGTACCTCCTCCGGGCAATGTACCTCAATCCACATGCCAAGGAATTGAACGGCCTCCCTAGGGCAAGGAGTCTGATCTCCTTCCCCTCGACATTTCCCAGGATCCTCAAGACTTGCAGGAGACAGAGGACGGGGAGGTGGATATGGAGCTAGAGGAGCAAGACCTAGCCGGGGTGGATCTGGAGCACCTCGAGCACGCCTACAGGCAACAAAAACTTTACAATATACCTAGGGATCAACTACGGAAGGTGCACAAGGTCTTTCTCAACTCCTCAACTGGGTCCTCAGCTTGAGCTAGCAAAGCCCTAGGAATCCAGGGCAGTCAGTCAAAAAACCCAATTAAAACCCAGAAAGACGAAAAGAAAAGGGGAAGAAAATCCACCAACAAACTCATACAATAAATAGGAAACTTTATGGTAAACTCGAGACAAATCCACCTGATATCGGACATCTTCCCTCCTCTCCCCAACCCCCCGTCATTATGAAGATCATCTCATGGAATCTCAGAGGCCTCAATGGACGTAGCAAGCAAAAAATGCTACAGGATCTGATCCTAGCGGAAAAACCAGACATAGTAATTTTACAGGAAACAAAATGTACTTCAGAAGACATTGATAAGATACTTCCCTACTACTGGAAGCAAGGGGCAGCGGTCTCAATAGATGCCACATGTACAGCTGGTGGATTGGCCATTCTGTGGAACATCAATGCAATGCTACTGGAAAACTTCTTCACCATTAAATGGTCCATCACAGCAGATTACAGGCTCATAGGCTCAAACAAGCCCAGTTACCTGACCAATGTCTACGGCCCAGCCAGCCCAAGGGATAAGCATGCCTTCTTTAGGAGCTTGAGTTATGTTTCTAGCCTAACACAGTATAACAGCTGGACCGTTGGTGGAGATTTCAACATCATTCACAGCCTGGAGGAAAAAAAAGGAGGATCAAGATGACTGGATCAAGACTCCAGCAAATTCAATAGCCTCATAGACGATCTTCACCTAATAGATATAGAGACCAACAATGGCATTCACACTTGGACAAACAGAAGAACTTGAATACACCAAATCGCCTGCAAACTGTATCGATTCCTCATTTCTGAATCACTTATGATGGATGGTACGACAATGGAATCTACAATCTTGAATTTCTCTGGGTGAGATCATTGGCCTTTACAGTTATGGATGGATGTCCTAGCCACTCCTAGTAAGAAACCCTTCAGGTTTGAACAGTTCTGGCTTGACCACCCTGATTTCCGAGCAAATATCCAGGATTGGTGGAGGGAAGCAGAGGTCCCTCGCGGATCCAAAATGTACAGATTTCAGCAAAAGTTAAAGAATCTCAAGCAAACTCTCAAACTCTGGAACAAGCATACCTTTGGAAATATCTTCGACTCCCAAAAATAGTTGTCGGAACAGATGGATGAGATTCAACATTAGATCAGACTGCAGGGGTTAACAAATGAGCTAAAAGCCCAGGAAATAAAAGTAAATCAACAGCTCGAAGCCAGGAAAAGACAAGAAGAGATCTTATGGAAACATAAATCACATATCCAATGGCTCAAGGAAGGGGAATGCAATACCAAATTATTTCACAGAACTGTTATCCAAAGATGACACTCCAATAAGATCACGCACCTCATCTCCGATGACGGGGTCATCATTCACTCCCATGGTGACATGGAAACCACTTTGATAGGCTATTTTCAAAACCTCCTTAAAGAACCCCTCCCGGATAGACATGAGGCCACCAACAAGGTAACATGGCATGTGCCCTCCCTTGTTACCCTGGAGAAAAATGCAGCTCTTCTCCGGCCCATCACAATCGAGGAAGTGGACCAAGTGCTTCAGGACACCCCTAAATGCAAGGCTCCTGGTCCCGACAGTTTCACTAGCGACTTTTTCCACCACTGCTGGCCGATGATCAGGACAGAAGTATGGGAAATTCTGGAGGACTCTAGAGCCACTAGACAGGTCCTCCAGGCTCTCAATGCTACTTTCCTCACCTTAGTTCCCAAAGAAGGGCAGGCACATCACCCCAAGTAGTTCAGGCCTATAGCTCTGTGCAATGTCATCTACAAACTCCTTACAAAAGTGATAGCCAGGAGACTCAAACCCATCCTACCGACAATCATATCCCCAGAGCAATCAAGCTACATTGAGGGCAGACAAATCCTGGACAACGTCATCCTAGCCCATGAAGTGATCCACTCTCTACAGAAGACCAAAACACCATGTATGCTCCTCAAATTAGACCTCTCTAAAGCCTTTGATAAGATCAGCTGGGAATATATGCACGCAATGCTTCTGGATTTTGGTTTTGCTCAGAGCTGGGTAACTTGGATTACGAATCTAACCTCCTCGACTTTCTTTTCTCTTCTCATTAATGGTGTTCCCTCGCGGCCCTTCTCCCCCTCTAGAGGGATCAGGCAGGGAGATCCCCACTCCCCTTTCCTTTTCATCATCCTGGTCGAAGGTCTTAGCCACTCCATCCATGCAGAAATTGAAAACAACCTTCTGACAGGTCTACCCTTGCACGACATCTCCCCTCCTATCTCGCATAGCCAATTTGTTGACGACACCCTCATGATGGGTAGCCCTACGGTCCGAGAATCCAACTCTCTCCTGGAAATCCTCCAAACCTTCTCAGATGCCTCAGGTTGGACTACAACAAGGAAAAATCCCAAATCTTTTTCTTCAACACGCCCCCTCCGATCTAGCACCATATCTCTGGCATCCTAGGTTTCAAAAGAAGCTCCCTTCCATCCAAATACCTTGGCATCCCCTTGATCGACAATGCCCTCTGGAATTCCTCCTGGGAACATATCTTATCCTCCTTTTCCAAAAGGATTTCCTCTTGGACCTTCAGAGCTTTAAACCTTCCCAGTCGTCTTACTCTTATCCAGGCTGTTCTCCAGGCCCTTCCGATTTACTCATTTTCCGCGTTGGCTGCCCCAAAATTCGTCCTCACAACTATTAAGAACCTACAAAGAAACTTCATATGGCAAGGCCTCAACACAGGGAATAAAATAGCGTTGGTCAGCTGGGACAAAATCTGTCGGCCCAAGGAGCAAGGAGGCTTGGGATTACAGGATCCCTTCATAACGAACAAGGTTCTAAGCACCAAAATTTGGTGGCGATGGTTAAAAAGCCCTAAGGATCTCTAGGCCAGACTCTGGAGGCAGAAATACGCTCCAAATTTGGCAGAGAAGAACCTAATTTGTTGGAATGGGGATAACTCGGGCTCCTTAATTTGGACAGCAGCCAAGCAGAACAGACAGCTGGTGACTAGGCACGCCTTCTAGGAAATCAGAAATGGAGAGACTGCCCTTTTCTAGCAAGATTCCTGGCAACAATGGCCAGTTATGGACAGCGAGGAATGGGCCCCCAACATATGCACTCAAGATATTCGGGCAGGCCTAACGAGAGTAGCTGACTATTGGCAGGAAAATCCCCCAGAAGACACCTGGCACCGTTGGCACTTAGATAGGGAACGCATTAACCTGGAGGCGCATGTGGATCTGGCACCTTGGCAAGAAGAGATGGCCAAACGGAAAATTCCCAAAATTGCAGGAGAGGATGTCCTGAGGTGGGGATATAGGCCACAGGGAACCTTCAACATGCGGGAAGCGTACCAACTCAAAGCTCATTTAGACCCCCTTCCTGATACGAAAGTTTGGCACAAGCTCTGGAGTCTTAAACACTGGCCAAAAATCACCCTCTTCCTCTGGCTTGTTGCCCATTCAAGCATCCTAACCTGGGACAACCTCTCGAAAAGAGGCTTTGTTGGGCCCTCTATATGCATACTTTGTGGAGAGGCAGAGGAAACCATGAACCATCTCCTCAATTATTTCCATTACGCTACTCAAATCTGGGATCAAGCAACACTCATCATGTGCACCTCAGACCGCCACAGAGACATCATCCTAGAAACAATTATGAACTGGAGGGACCAGGCTTTCCACTCCCCCCTTCTCAATCGTATTTGGAAACTTCTACCAAGCTTTATCCTTTGGAAAACCTGGAAAGAAAGGAACATAAGACTCTTCAGAGGTCTCTCCCTCCCGTGGAAATAGTGTTGGCATCAATGCTATCGCAACATCTTGGAAACTCTCCGCCTTCAGATTTGGTTCGACGCAGACTTGACCAGCACTCCCTCCGAACTCCCCATCCTTTGGCTTTGGACTCCACTCCCTTCCCTTCAGGCTCACCCCTCTTCTCCTTTGAACCCCCCCTCTAGCAGCCCCTACTTTTGGTCTCCTCCCCTAGAGGATTTCATCAAGCTCAATTTTGATGGGGCCTCTAAGGGAAATCTAGTAGCTGCAAGCTTCGGAATTGTCTTCCGCAACCATCTTGGGCACATCCTTCTCATAAGCGATGGATCCATCGGTCATTCCACGAACAATGCAGCAGAACTCTGGGGTCTTATCAAGGGACTGCAATTAGCCATCAAAAACAATTTCACCAAGTTAATCGTTGAGGGGGATTCTCAAATAATCATCAACTTGCTGCGGAGAATTTTAAATGGAGCCAACCCGGATAGAATATCGCCTAGTTGGAGAATTTTACATGGGCTACAAACCATCACTGATTCACTACGACCAAATCTGGCTATCATTCCCGTGTTGGTTGTGGAGCCTGATTATCTTCCTGATTCAGAGGTCCTTGCTTTCAGTTGTGTTTATACCCCATGAAGTATTTACACCCTATAAGTATGTACACTCTTCCACGCGGGGGAGTGCAGAGGGGGGGTACCCCCTCTGCGGGGGGGTCTGGGGGCAAGCGGGC
>ML786016.1:94720-110633 GCA_009831015.1 Picea engelmannii | reverse complement strand
TTTAATGCAGTCCTCCTCTCCTAATACATGTCTTCGCATGGCTTTGCTTCTAGTATGCGTTCCTCGTCTCTTCTTGCGGTCCGAAGGGCTCCCCCCTTCGCTGCCATTGCCTGCTCCTACTAGAATTCTCTGGCTCCCTGTAGCTCCTGATTGCCCCAAGGCCTTCTGCCTCTACCTGGTGCACCTTGTCTCTGTGGTCAGCTACAAGCCTAACCATATGCCGCGACCACGGGGGAGGCCGCGGAGGGGTTCTCCTTGGAGACCTCGTCGGCCTTCGGTCTCGCCTCCCGATTCACCCTCCTTCTACTCCTCCCCTCCCATCCAAGACGAGCCTTCCATTACTCCCCCTCCCGCTCCACCGGTTATGCAGTTCAATTGCCTAGCAATCATCCCCCGGCTGTTGTGCTACTCCTCGCATCTCCTTCCCACCCCACCTGTGGCTGAGCCAACCCCTATACCAGTCTTGGATTCTCTAGGGAACTTAGGAGGCGAGCCTCCTCCTCTGCGCAAGCCTGGGAACAATGGGCACCCATTCTCTGACTCCTTCCATGGTGACAGCTTAAAGACAACCTAGCCATCCTTTACGACTTAGTCTTTGAACTCTGCCAGGGGATGGAGGACCTTCATTTTCGCTTGCAAACCACAGATGAAAAGGTGGTGGTCCTTCTTCAGCTTCTCTCCTCCATGCACGAGGCTTTTCACACAGACTCGACAGGAGCGACTTCAGTGCAGGAACCCGGTGCAGCTACCGAGGGCGAAAACGTCACGATGCAGCGCTCAACAGAGTTTGGGCTGGAACAGGACGGGCACGAGGCCATGACTGTGGAGGTGAACTTAGTAAAGGGACCACTGCAGGATATCACGAAAGGTGATGACAGAATCGTGACCAAAGAGAAAGTCGAGGTGCAATGGGCGGACGAGGTGACATATGTCGAGGAGGAACTCTGGACCAAGGACCTCCACGCCACTTAGCCAGGTTATATGCCAGATGTTTAGGCCTTGTTTTCATTTGAGATTTTGTCAGATGTTTTTAGTTTCAATTGATGTCTAGGCTGTTTAGGACTTTCCTCTTCTCAGTTTATCATATTACTTATGCTGACTACTCTGCTGACTGGACTGGTTTCCCCTCTGTTGGGGCAGTCCAGTAATTACAGCATGACCATATCTGTACTTTGGAACTCCCTTTTGGCTCTGGAAGGATTTTAATATATCATACTTCTTACTTAAAAAATAATAATAATATATATAATAATAATAATAATAATAATAATAATGTAATCTATAAATTAATATTAGAATTATATATTAGAGATTTTTGCTAAAGGTGTTTATATTTTATCATTAGTTAATAATAATATATATTAATTATATACAATAAGTATTATATAGGCCCTCCCAAAAACTTGAGCGAACCATGCTTAAGTCACTCGCAACCTCCACGATTTCTCCTTTCGCCCAGACTATATATGTTTGTAATTTTGACCGCAAATCGTCCAATAAGCCTAATCCAACCTTGGAAAAACTTATCAATAACCCTAATCCGCCCTTGAAAAATCTTGTCTCTAACCCTAATCAGCCCTTTACCACAGTTCAATCTTCGTCTCCTTTAATCCCTTCGCCGAATACCAAATTTCACAACAATTCTATAATTAATAATAAATCTCTTTCTCCTTCTATTAAAACTTCTTTGAATAATAATAATAATATTCACCTCTCTTCCCTAAATCCATTTAATAATCCCAACTCCTCTACCTCTATGCTCCCTTTTGACAATCTTTACCCCTTTCCTAACACTAACTCTTTCGCTCCCTCTTCCCCAGCTCTCAACGATCTTCCCTCAATCGTTACCAATATTTTTTCCTATTATTTGGACCCTCCCACTCATCATTTTCTTGAGAAAGGATTCAACTATGTCAATTTCCTTCACCCGGTCCCCTTTGAAGACATTATCTGTTTTATTGAATCCATAACATAGAATCTTCCCACACATGAGGATGAGGAAATTCGATAAGAATGTGTAAGAATTCTTTGTCGCTCCAAACCCCTTAAACCAAACCTTACCAAAGAAGAGCTCCAATCGATCTGACACCTCAATGACAAGCCCAATATCATCATCTTAAAATTTGACAAGGGAAACACTTCAGTTGTAATGAATACCTCTGACTATGAAGCTAAAATTCATGAACTACTTTCTTTTTCATAATATAAACCTTTGGCTAACAACCCCATTAATTACATAACCACCCTTGTCACTAAAGCAATAAAATCCTCCTCTCTCGATCCCACCATTCAAAAACACCTCATTCCTCACAACCCTCAAACCCCTATGATCTATGGGCAAGATAAAATTCATAAAAAATACTTTCCCCTCGGACCTATAGTCAGTGCTATAGGAACCCCCACTCATGCTTTGTCTCTCTTTCTTGCAAACAAAGTTCAATCCTTCATAGGACTCACCTCCTCCTTCATTAAGGATTCCATCGATTTTATTCTTAAAACAAAGAATCTTCATCTTGACGAACATGACATCATGTTCAGTTTCGATGTTGTGTCCTTATTTACCAAAATCCCAGTTTCTGAAACTATTGACATTATTTCTAAACTGGTTGACCTTGAAACCCTTAACCTCATTCAAATATGTTTGACCTCCCCCTTCTTCTCCTTCAAATGGAATTGTTATGAAAAAATGGAAGGCACTTCCACGGGGTTCTTCTTATCTCCTACAGTAGCCAATATCTTCATGGAACATTTTGAAACTCTAGCCATAAACTCTTAGTATCTCAAACCAAAATGTTGGTTCCATTTTGTTGATGATACCTTCTTCATTTGGCCTCATGGTCAGTCTTCTCTTAATGCCTTTCTCCAACATATCAATAACATTTCTCCCCCCATAAATTTTACAATGGAAATGGAAAAGGATAATTCTCTTCCCTTCTTGGATGTTCTTGTTTCTCAACTTCCTGATGGCTCTCTCACCCATTAAGTTTATAGGAAAAAGAGCCATACTGATCATTACCTTCAGGCTCAATCCCATCACCATCCTGCCCAAAAATATGTGGTTCTTAGAACTCTCATTTCTAGAGCCAATCGTATCTCTGCCCCCCAATTTATTGATCAAGAAAAGACCCACCTAACAAAAGCATTTGTTTCCAGTGGGTATTCGATTTCCCAATTCAACAAATATTTTCTCCCCGCCTGAAAACCTAACTCTAAAATTTCCCCTTCCTCTTCACCTCGATCCCTTATTTATTTACCCTATATCTATGGCACCACAGATAAAATCTCAATTTTTTTAGCAAAAAAGAATATTAAAGCCCTTTTCAAACCTCATAAAACTCTTAAACAACTTTTCTGGACCGCCAAGGATAAGACAGACCCAATGTTGGGCCCATGAGTTTACCAAATTCCCTGCTCCTGTGGAAAATCATACATTGGCGAAACATGCAAATATTTGAAATCCTAACTTAGGGAACATATTGCCTATTATCGCACAAGTTGTAGGTTGGGAAAATCTCGACCCAACCACCAAATGGTGACAACTTTGAGAACACCAACCCATTGTCACCTTAGGAAGGTATTCCCATCACTTTAGAGATGGTAGAATCACCTCAAGGGGGGAATCCTGGTGACCCTAGGGGAAATTAGATGGAAAATGTGATGTATGAATAAATGCCCCTATAGGTCAAGTTGCTATTTGTTTAGAAGGTCTTGAATAAAGTCTTGATGGTATCCAAGGTCGCTAAGAAGTAGTAGATCTTGTTAATGCTGATTGTACCTGCCCGAGACATAAGGAAAACAAAGGTACAAGACCTAATATATCATGGAACAACAATTTAGGCTTGTTGTCCCTAATTTCAATAGTTAGTAGTAGTATATATCAACACTGAAAATGATAATGAATGATGCAAATGTTTTTCCAAAAGTCTAGTTGAAAGAGCAAGAGATAAACTAGGAACAACTAGATCAACTCAAGTAAGATATCATTAGACTTTAGAAATGAAAAAAGGATGTCACAAACTAGTTTGCAGAGATATTTTTCAACCTTATAATTGTAGAAAACTAGTTTTTACAGTAGTAAATCCAATCACCAAAAGTCATAAAGAATCCACCCAAAAGTTGCGCTAGACCAAGTAGATAAGTGTGGCAAATTCTTGGCAAATTCTGACGATTGAAAAACAAGTTATAAATGAACAAGTGTTAGGGTTTCTGCAACCCTAATGGCTGTAGATGAAGTTTTATAATAGAAACAAGAAATAATTGAGAAAATATGACGCCCTAGTAGCTCAATCAAGCTTATAGAGCAACAAATTGATTTCCACTTAGACAACCTTCAAGTCATAAAATTTCACGTGAACCAATTCAAAATTTTATTTATCCATTGCAATTATACTAGTGTATTTAGCTATTGGGTTATGGAGTCAAGTAAATAAAGAGATAAACAATGATATATCCTTGGGGGTGTAAACCCTCTTACTCCCCAAGGCAAGTAAATTCTAAGATAGGAGATACTAGGAGGGTGTAAACCATTTTACTTCTCCTAGTAAAACCTTGTGCAACAAATAAATTCTAGACCATAATGATAAATGATGATGGGGTTGTAAATCCATATACTCCCCAAGAAATCTAGAAAATCAAACTTGTAACTAGGCAATGAAGCATCAACAAGATAAACCCTTACCTAGTTCAAGAAATGACAAGATAAACCTCCTCTTACCAAGATGAATCCACCACAAATTCCAAAGAAAAACTCCAAGAGAGGTAGTGCACTATCTTCTTCCACCAATAGCATAAAGAAACCAATAAAACAACACAAGATAGAAGAGTTTTCCCAAGGAGGGCACACATTTCAGCCAAATACTTCTTGCAATGAGAGAGTTATGTTATGAAATGAGATTCACATGATCTCTATTTATACAAAAAGTTTAAAACATAGTTTGTCCACTTGATTAGGGTAAAACATAAGATAAGGGGTCAATAACCCTTATCTTACCCCTTTACACAAATAATAATATTTAATTTTCACTTTTTCACATTAGAAACCCTAAAATAAGATGACGTCATCCATTTAGGGAGACGTTTTGGCACTTGGAGAAAGTCGTTGGAGTTGGGGAAGAATGGATAAGCCTACAAAGGCCACTTGCCATTCATCCAATCCCATTCTTCGTGATTCAAATCCCCCTTCCTTCCAAATGTGGCATGTGTCAATGAGCATCACCAAAAACCCTAGCCTTAGGTAACGTCAAGCCTCAAGAAGTGACGTTTTGTCCCTCCTAGGAAAATCGTTTGGCATGTGAGGGATAGGTCATGTCTTCCAAGGTGTCTTCTAGGCCTCCAAAGGCAAGTCATCATGATCTTACATGTAGGCTCTTGACACCCAACCTATGGGCTTCAAGCCCCATGGAATCCCAAACTAGGCTTGTTCCTCCAAAATTGTTCACCAAACAAGGTCCTGCAAAACAAATAGGCACACTCTCCAAGGATATCAAGTCAAAATATCATGGCAAGTGAAAACCACATCTAATAAATAAGGCACCTAAACATGTGCATCAAAACTACCTCATCAAATTAAACAAATGATCCAAGACCCTATACAATTAACCAAGTTTAGGTATGGGAGGGGTGTCATAGAAGTCTTATTGGGTAGACCAAAACCCTCAAGTAGGGGATGCTCCCAAGGATACCCCTTCAGAGCCATGTAGTGGATGATGAGGTGGATAGGAGAGTAGACTTTATAGGTCAATGAGTTTCATGACATACAGGGTCCCGTATTATCTCATTTATGGGTGCCTTTGTAGAGTGTGTGATGCAACTTCTTCCTCAATACAACCTATTTTCCAAGCCCATTTATTTCCCTTTATTCTTTTAGGATGTTTCCAGGTTGAAGCCAAGGTGGGGCTTCTACCTAAGAATGAAAAATTGTTCCGACCTTGAATCTACCCTGGTCACATCATGCTTCCCCAAGTTGGAAACATGTGCGGGGCTTCTACATAAGAAATAAAAATAGTTCCCACACATGCTCCTCCCTGGTTGAAATTTTGTTATTAGTCATTATTTTATGGGTCCCAAATAGTTTTTTATGAGGGACATTTCATTGTCCTTGGGATTCTTGGGCGAGCATCTAGAAGGTTAATATTTTAGGATCTTATCTTTTTCCAGCAACCATCCCCCTGGGCCTTCAACCCCTTCTTCCCATGAAATTAGGTACACACCCTTCTTGGGTCACTAAAGTCAAAGGGCCTAGAAGAGGGAAATATGATGGGATTTTAATGAGAGGAAAGTGGTAAGTATGGTCGAGAATGGTACGATGACCCCTTAAGGGACCCCCAATTTCACCCTTCCCCAAAAGTTGGAAACTTACTAGGAAATCAATGACACTCACCAAGGTGAAGCAAGGTCAAAAGATTAATGTCTAAGCAGACGTTCTATAATCAAAAGCACCTTAAATAAAACATGTTTAAATTCCTCAAATATTAGGGTGATTATCTGCCACAATACCCGACTTGTACCACATGGATAAAGTCCCATGTGTCATCCAAAATCTAGCTGGTGTGGGGGATGAACTGACAATGGATCCAAACTGTGGTAATAGAGAGAGCTTCCATATGTGAAAGTGGACATTTCTAGTCATATGGTCTTTCAGCACGCCATATTTGCAACCCGAGGGCCTCGAGACATGATCTCCTTAGTTATCAAAGAAAAATGGGGATAAAATTACCGACAATACCCACAACCACACCTCTAAATATGTTATCACTGAGAACTCATTTAATTCTAAACACCTTATTTGTTTTGATCAAACTAAAATCCTAGCCTGCACACCCCATTACACCTCTCACATCATTAGAGAGACTCTCGAAATTGAAAAACACCCAGATAATTTTAATCAAGAGGACGAATATAAACTTAGTCATTCTTGGAAGCCTATTACTCATCATATAGGACATTCAAACTGAGATGAATTTTTGACTTTAATCTTCTCTTCCTCCCTTCCTCACCATTTGATTTTCCCTCTCTTGTTTTTTCCCCTCTCTATCTCCCAATTTATTTTAATCCTTTCTTATTATTAATTATTCAATTTAACTTATTTTAACTAAACAAAAATTCTAATTTATTTTTTAATACCTTTATTTCATCTTTCATTATTCTTTCAATTTAATCAAACATAAATATAAATTTTAACTAATTATTCTTTTCAGTTTAATTTTTCACTAACTTAAGTTTGGTACGTGATAACGTGTTAATTCTCCCTTTCTTAATCGTTTAATATTTTCCCTCTCTTACTTCTTACCTCAACGGATAAAACATCATTAGTTAACCCCCCCCCTCCACTTTGAATTTATCCTTGCTTTCATTCATCTTTCCCAAAACTACTTTATTCTCTTCCCTTATTTATTTATTTTGAGCTCTCGAGACTCTTTACCATTCTTTAGCTTCATTTGTCCCTGATGATGGGTGGAGTGTCGTGATCCAAATTTTATGAGCAGAATGAAATGAATATGGATTATTATCAAAATATACTTAACACAAAATAACAGATATACAGTGAAACTGGTTTCTATTCAATAAGGAAATAAGCTGAAACTATAAAATGCAGCGGAAAACAAGCTTGCTAGAATTGTGGCGGCTTATCTCTGAGAAGAGATGTGACGGCTGCGCTCATTCACAAGAAGATGATTACAATGAGGCTTTGAATGCCTTTTTACAATAAAAAAGAATGTCAAAAACCCTAGACATAAAAAAAACTAACCCTAGGAGATGAAGCACCAAAAGTCATGTGGGTCCCGTTAGGGTAAGTTAGTACATCAACTTTCCGGGGTCATAACTTTTGCATACGATATTCATTTTAGGCGCACAATAGCCCATTGGAAAGTTTTATCTGAGGAGTGCACATTTTTCCATCAGACTCAAACTTTCTCCTTAATTTGATTTTGGCGAGCCTAAAAACGTTGTTTAGGGCCTCAAAACGACCCCGAAAGTTAGGAACTCGAAAACTAGGAAAAAACTGCCAAATTGGAAAAATGAAAAAAATGAGCCTATTGGAATAGGTGGGAGGCCACCAAAATCCATCTGGATCAATCCCCCTCCCTTAGGAAGTAATGGTATCCGTTGCATTGAGTTCCCCCATCAGATGAGGAAATTTCTACTGAATTTGGCCCCAGGTGAGCCAATTGCCTTGGTGCAGAAGCTTCCTTGCTTTGAAAACTCGATAAAGTTGTATCCTTTGCTCGTGAGTACCCTTGATATATTTGTACACAATATGATCACTGGATTCCTATTTTATGCATTCGGGGTTGAGCTATGCTGGTGTCAGTTGTGCTGCTATCTCTGAGGTGTCTATTAATGGTGGGAAATAAGGTTGAAGGAGATCCATGTTGAACACTGAGTGCATGCCAAGGAAAAGAGGAATGTTGAGCTCAAAAGAATTATCACCCACAACCTTAGTGATGGTGTATGACCCATAATGTAGTGGGAGAAGCTTACGATGGGGTCCTGTAAGGTGTTCTTTCTGCAAGTGCAACCAAACTTTGTCGCCCACTTGAAACTTATGTGGCACCCGATGTTCATCATGGCATTGCTTGTACTTGTCATTGTACTTTTGTAGGATATCCTGAACCTGTTGGAGGATGTGTTGGATCTACTCAATGAACCGTGCGACTTTGTCAATTTCAGTTGGAGCAGGAAATGAGTCAGTCGAGGTGACAACAAGGGCTAGTGAAACATTTATGGGACCCAATGGTTGGAATCCCAACCCCACCTGAAAGGGGTTATGGCCGATTGAGATATGCAGGGCTCGGTTGTAGCTGTGCTGAACATAGGGAAGAATCTCATCCCATGTGCGAGGGTGCTTGGAATTATACATGCGCAGGATATGCATGATCATTTGATTTACAACCTCAGTTTGTCCATCTGTCTTGGGGTGGAAGGTCGTGGATTTGGTGAGCTTTGAGTCTAGTAGTGACTAGAGGTTCGACTAGAATGTGCTGAGAAATAGACTGTCCCAATGAGACAATGGTTTGTGGGATGCCAAAATGTACCTAGACTCATTCAAAGAAGAGCTTGGTAGTGGCCTCCACTGTGATGCTCTTATTGCAGGTGACCATAATTGCCATCTTACAAAAGCGATCAACAACCAAAAAAACACAGTCATTTCTCTGCTTGGTATACGAAAGGCTCGACATGTAGTCCATTGAGATTGATTCCCATGGCCTATCAGGAGTAGGCAGAGGGGTTTACAGGCCATGTTTCTTAGTGGTCGGTTTGGCAATAGCACAGGTAGTGTAGGATCTGATATACTTGCTGATCTCTTGTCGAAGTTTCAACCAATAGAAATGTCTCTGCAACATTTCCACTCTCTTTTCAACGCTAAAGTGTCCTACCAGCCGACTGTAGTGGGATTCTCAAATCATCTTCACTCACTCACTTGATGGAACACAAATATGGCCCAGACAACACAACAACCCATCCTGAAGATGGAAATTAGCGACAACTGTGTTTGCACTCAACATTTGGTAAGTGGTGGCGAAGTCTGGATTTGTCTCATAGAGTTGGGGCCATCCAGAGGTCTCATGGCCACAAGAGTCTAACACTGTGGTGAGTGCTGTGAATGGAGGTCTACTGAGGAAATCAACGACGCGGTTGGTACTTCCTATTTTATACTTGATTTTGAGGTGGAATTTTTGCAAGTATGTGGGCCACTTCTGATGGCGGTCATTTTGCAATTTTCCTTGTGTCTACATGAACTGCAGTGGCTTATGATCAGTGTGGATCACTATCTCCTTCCCAAGAATGTAATGTTCCACTTGTGGCAGGCTTGCACAATGAAGTACATTTCTTTGTCGTAAGTAGGGTACTCATGGACAACATCTGATAGTGTGTCACTATGATAGGCCACGGGGTGGCCGTGCTGAGTGAGAACGACACCCACAACATAGTCTAAAGAATTTGTCTCGATCTTAAAGGGATGTTGCAGGTCCGGTAGCGAAAGTAATGGGGATGAGCACAAGTGTTGCTTCAAACCATAGAATGCTTTTTGTTGGGACCAAACCCACAAATTTTTTTCCTTACCACCACCCTTGGTTATTTGGTTGAGGGCCCATGCAATATGGGAGAATCCCAACACGAACCTGTGGTAGAAATTGGCAAGGCCCAAGAAGCTCCAAAGCTCAGTGAGTGTGGTCGAGGATGGCCGGTCACATATGACTTGGATCTTGGCTGTATCCACATGTATTCCATGTTGATCAATGATGTAGCCCAGGTAATGGACCCTGTCCATGCTGAAGGAGCATTTTTCCAATTTGGCATATAGCTTCTGCTGCTACAGGGTTTACAGAACCTGTTGAATATGCTGCAAGTGTTCTGCCCAAGTCCTGCTGTAAATGAGGATGTCATCCAGACACACCGCTATAAAAGTATTGGTGAATGGTTGCAGGATATCGTCCATCATCCTCATGAAAGTGGCTAAATCATTTGTCAAACCAAAGGGCATTACCAACCATTCAAAAATACCTTCCTTTGACCTGAAGGTGGTCTTCCATACATCTGTTTGTTCTATCGGGACCTGGTGGTAGCCAGACTTCAAATCAATCTTACTGAAGTATTTGTCCCCTGTGAGCTGATCAAGGAGGTCGTCGATTAAGGGAATCAAGTACCGGTTTCTTACTATGATTTTATTCAGGGCTCGATAATCAATGTAGAGTTTCTAGGTTCCATCTTTCTTTTGTACCAACATGATTGGCCTTTCGCAAGGCAATGAGATGGGATGGATGCGCCCCTTGTGGAGAAGTTATTGGATATGCCACTTGATCTCCTCATTCTCTAATAAAGAGCGGCTTTATACTAGCCCATTGGGAAACAATGCACCGAGGGTCAGATCGATGGGGTGATTGACTTGATAGTGTAGAGGTACCTCGGTAGGTGAGGAGAAGATATTCAAGTATTTTTCCATGACCTTATCCACTTGCTTCTGCTGTGTGGAGAGGTCGACCGTGGAGACCCTGGATGTGGCTACAATCTTTCACTCATTATGAGAGAGAATATTGAAGAAGACAAAATTCCCTGTCTGAGAGATGACCTTCCTGCATTGCTTGGTAGAGATCAAGGAAGTAACACTAGGTGGGACTGCCTTGGGTATCCTATATAATTTCTTGCTCAAAGTAATAATAACACTACGGGGCATAGACTCATATACAACATGACGTTTCCATAAATATGGTTCTCCCAAAAGAACATTACAAACTTTGAGAGGGGCAACATCACACGATACCTCATCTTTGAAGGGCTTGATGCCGCATGACATGCGACATTGTTGGCTGACGTAGATGTCACTTCCTTAGCGGAGCCATTGGATGGTGTAGGGCTATGGGTGCGGCGTTGTTGGCAGGGCGAGTCGCTTGACAACCTCTACTGAGATGAGGTTCTTCCGGCTACCACTATCAATGATGAAGTGCAGTGGGGTACCTTTCACCCACATCTATGAATGAAAAAGGCGCTCGCCTTCCTTTGGCTCATCTAGTTCACCAGGATGGAGTTTGGTGGTAGCAACTGTAGCATTGGGTTTTGCGTCAATGATCTGTCTCCCCCTTTTTGGTTCTGACTCAGAGTCATAACTCAGATTTGATTCAGAGGCTTTCACCTCAGCTACCAATGACTGCTTTGAGTGGAAATTAGCAGTGTTATGCAAGAGGCTCTTATGGAAGTCACACCACTTCCCGGTATCTTTCTTTGTCTTTCCGATGTCCTTCTTTGCTTGCGGCCTGGACTGGTTGTCCTGAGGCTATCCATATTTTCTCTGTCAATTGTTCTGTGGGTTGGGGCTGCCCTTTCCTAGCTTTTTCTATGAGGGGTTCCCAGGCCCAAATTTCCACATCTTGTGTTTGAGCTTTTGCTCGATTTTGACGACATATCGTTAGGCCGTTCCCAAGGATGAGATGTCCAAAAAATCCATTTCAGTCTGTATGTATCTATGTAGACTGCCCCGATACTTGAGCACCAGATGTCGTTCATAATATTTAATACCCAACTTGGTGTGCAAGGTATGGAAGATATTTGTAAAATCGGGAACTGGTTGGTCTCTTTCCTGCTGCAGTGTGGTCCATTTTGTGTACATGTCATCATAACTTCCAACATGGTAGTATTGTTCCTTAATAACATCCCTGAAGGACTCCCATGTGACCACGATTGTAAATAATGAGGGTTCCTCTATTTCCTTTTGCTCACAGAATTTTTTCCACCAATCCATGACATGGAGAACGACTTTGAGGAGTGAAAACGTAATCTTTTCTCTATTCGAGAAGCTATGGACAGAGAAATACCCTTCTAGAAGATTCAACCATTTGTCTACAACATCTGTGTCTATCTGACCTTCAAATATAGGAATATTGAAGTTGATTTGTACCTTGAAGGGGGCAACACCTCTGTTTGAGGAAGATGCATTGCCTGTTGGTAGCTGCCAAAGGATTTGTGCCAAACTATCCTTCATCTCGTTCCTCTGTAGCATGAGGGATTCCTCAAGAAAATTTTTGAAGGGATCTCCTGTCCCATCGTCTTTATTTTCTCCCACCATGAGAGGTCGTTTGGGTGTGCGAGATATTTTTTCCTCAAGAGAAACAAGCTCGAGACCCAATTCTTTGTACCTTGACCTCATTGGGGACATGCATTAAGAATGACAAGGAGCAGACCGCTCTAATACCATTGATCCATATTTTATGAGTAGAATGAAATGAATGTAGATTATTATCAAAATATCCTTAACACAAAATAACAGATATACAGTAAAATTGGTTTCTATTCAATAAGAAAATTTCCATTCAATAAGGAAATAAGTTGAAACTACAAAATGCAGCGAAAAACAAGCTTGCTAGAATGGTAGCGGCTTATCTCTAAGAAGAGATTTGACAACTGCGCTCATTCAAAAGAAGATGATTACAATGAGGCTCCGAAGGCCTTTTTACAATAAACAAGAATGTCAAAAACCCTAGACATCCAAAAACCTAACCCTAGGAGATGACGCGCCAAAAGTCATGTGGGCCCTGTTTGGGTAAGTTAGTACATCAACTTCTCAAGGTCGTAAATTTTGCATATGATCTCTGTTTTAGGCGCACGATAGCCTGTTGGAAAGGTCTATCTGAAGACTGCACATGTTGCCGTCAAATTTTGACTATGTATACATTTTGACCGTGGTGATCCCTAAAAACAATGTTTAGGACCTCTAAATGGCCCCAGAAGTCAGGGACTTGAAAAACTAGGAAAAATTGCCAAACTGGAACCAAATTATAATGTTATAATTTTTTTTCCATGAAAAAATGTGTTATATATATATATATATATATATATATATATATATATATATATATATATATATATATATATATATATATATATATATATNAAAAAATGTGTTATATATATATATATATATATATATATATATATATATATATATATATATATTATAATGTTATAATTTTTTTTTCCATGAAAAAAACGTAATTTTATTCATCCGAAGAGAACCAAGTTACATTTTGTAGGTGCCAAACGCACAAACCAACCATGGGTACATAATAAAAATAAAAAAGAAGCCCAAAGAGATAGAGAAGTTGCCTAAAAAACCACGAAGTAAAGTAAATAATAAAAAGAGATGAGAAAAACCACAAATGAGGAGTAGGAAAACCCGCCAAGTTGAGCATGCCATAAGAGCAGACCTTAGAGAAAATCCCTGGAGATCGAAAGGAACAGGTCAGAGAGGTATGAAGATACCACATAAAGAGAACCATAAAGCATTGTTATCAATGAAGACCCCATCAAATGCCAGAAAAAGAGAGACCAGAAAGTCACATGCCCCTAATAAGGACCTCAAAGTTCCATCTTCTGTAGATACCACATGCCCTTAGCAAGGACCTCAAAGGTCTGGCCCATAACCCCTTCAAAAATGAGGAGGAGAAAGACACCAACACCATTGATAGAAGCCTGATCTGAGCATACTTCAAATCCTGAACATCCAACAAAGGTAGAGAAAAAACCCCAAACGATCGAAGCAACAAAACCAAGAAAATTTGCCCACGCAAGAACGACTGACTGCATACAATATCTGGTGGAAAATGAGGCTAGAACCCAGCCCTAGGAAAAGTGGCAAGAACAAATCATATCAGCCATATTTGTGTCCATAGAGCCAACCACACAAAGCCATCTAAAAACTTCCATGTGCATAGAGAACCACAAAAGCCAGTGGAAAGAGAGCCCTCAATGGAGAAGAAGATCAAGTCGTCGAAGACGAAACAAAAAGGAAGAAGAAACCATAGGATCCGATCCACCTCCCAACAAAACTTCAAAACGCTGAAGGAAACGCCATAACCAGGCCCAAACAACAATTGCATCAGTAAAAAAATGCCAGAATGAGGAAAAAACGAAACCACTTGGCCAGATCCAGGGAAACACAACCCAAAAAAGGAAAACAAGGACGAAGACACCAAGAAAAACAACCCACAGAAGCTGTAGCTCGCGCTACGACTAGGAGAACCCTAGCCACAACCTATCCCATGTCAATCTATTATAATGTTATAATTATTAATATATACTAATAAATATATAATATATTATTAGTATTAATTATAATATACAATAAGTAGTATATATAACATATTATAATAATATTATTATATATATAATAACTATATATTATAATATTATTATTACATATAATAATTATATAGTTATTATATACCTATAATATATAATAATTTATTTATATATAAATTAAATTATCTATTATTATATATAAACTAATATAATAATAAGTTCCTCACAACTTTACAAATAATGTAATTTTTTAATAAAATTTTATAAATTAAAAAAAAATTAAATATTATTAATAATATTATAAAATTACATTAATATATTATAATATAATATAGTATAATATTATAAGTGAATAATAACAACTTGGAAAGGATCAAGCTTATTTTGCAATCTCAATTCCCACCAAAGTGCACAATGCACATGTTTCTTAGTTCTTAATTCTATTTAAGCTCTATTTCTTCAATGTTTTATGTAGAATTGAACTTGTTAGAGAACTTGTGATAATAGACATCAATATAAGAAGCTCAAACTTGTGAGCACCATCTTTGTCAAGGTAATGCTTCTAGATTTTCATTATACTTCTTTTTAATCATTTTTAACTGCTCACACTCCTGGGACCCTCACTCTTACATATATTTTACTCACTATATTGTGAATATTCCATTACTTATTTATCACAACCCTGTGGAAGATCGTTCCATTACTTATTTTTAGAGCCCCGTGGAAGATCGAGGTTGACATCTTTCAGTGTTTCAAGCACAAGCTAATTGTTTCACCTTCTCTGATAAAATCGTGATTATTTTACTTGTTTATTTTAATTTGGGAGTAAAGACAAAGTTTATCTTTCTTTTAATACCTCTATGCAAATCATTGAATACTCTTCTTCACTCCCCAAAGCTCCAACGATTTAGGTTCCTATATTTATAGAGACTCCTAGGGTTTGAAAAACAATAATGAATAGGATATTAGGCCGTGCCTTCTTTGGAGTTTTGTTAAGGTGGTAGAGCCTTCATCCACATTGAACTTCATTTATTTATGATCATTATTCAAAATCTTTGGCTTTGGAATTTACATAAATTCCTATTGTATCCTTCCATGGGGACTTGGCCGTTGTAGTCCATGCCTCGCCGAAAAACCACTGTTCTCTGTTGTCTTTCTTGTACACATTTCCGTTCAAAACTTTGCACGTCTCTATAATTCACACAATGTTAAATATAATACCATTGTACCTAATATTCTCTCTATTTTGATAAATCAGAAAGTTGTCTGACACACTGGATGTAGATTTGATTTTGTTTTTTTCCCTAAATTTAGCAAATAAAATTCAACACTAGGTAGA